>PVHP010004594.1:0-70325 GCA_004024765.1 Zapus hudsonius | reverse complement strand
AAATAATTTTTCCCTTAAAATCTATAAAATTATTAAAAGTTTGGTAATGACTGGGTGAGCATTTTATATTGCACTATAGTTTGCTCTGGCTTTTATTTTTCCTTTTCTTTTTTAAAAGATGATATCAGAAATTAAATCCTGCTCCGGATCTTAGCTGGTCTCATCCAGTCTAGATTTCTAGATAGCTAATAGTTAGTGCTCATTTAAAATAGCCATTGAGGAATGGATGGTGTTCATTTCCGAACCTGAGCTTTTGCCTAAGATAGGTTTTCCTGCATTCTTCCCAGGATATAAATAGGTCTTTATTTGCCCTTCTTCCTGCTTGGTTGGGACATAGTTGCTAGAGCACTGTGATGAGCTGAATGCCTGTCTAGAGCACTTCTGTTTTGGAGTCCTATGGGGAGTGCAGGACGCAAGTGCCTGTGGGTGTGTAGATGTCCACCTTGCCCACTTCACTCTGGGCTGGCCTTCCTTCTCCAGCAGATTCCTGCCTGGACCGAGTATGAGCTGGATCTCAAGCGCTTCGAGAACCTTTGGAAAAATGTTTCCCTGCAGTCTTTCCATTTGCCTCCACATTCTTCCCAGCCTGGCTGCAGCTCTCCAGCTCTTGGTGCCCAGACTGTGCACAGAAGTTGGTGCCAAGCACCCTATCCTCTGTGAGGATCCCTTCCAGTGACCGTATCTGCACTGAAGACCAAAGGATCCTGAGGAAATTTTGGCAGGGGAAACGTAATCCAGCACACATCAGATTCTTTTGATGCCATGGAATATGAGTAACACAGTGTCAGAAAGTGACAAAAGTTCATAAAACCCTGTGTTTTTTTTTCTTTTCTTTTTTCTTTTGCAAGGTTAGGGTAGTGATGTGACCTAAAAAGAAGTGCCGGGACTGTAACATCTTTCCTCACCTAAGCAACCAGTCCCTGAGTGGTACAGATGCAAAAGCAGCCTATAGACTAGAAGACAGGACGATTTATTTTTGCACTTTGTAGTTAACTTTGCGTCTTTGGTTATGGTTTTGTGTGTGTGTGTGTGTTTTCAGTCACAGAGGTCACAACAAAGAATGCTTGGTTGTTATACCAGTGGATTAAAATCTCAGGTCTGAAACAAGTGTCATCTCTACTCTGTAGAAATCAGCAGAGAAAATGTGTTTATTCATTGTTTCATTATTATCTTTGGGGGAAAAATGGTTTTTAAACTGCTTAATTGGAATATCTATAAGTAGACAGGTGGAGCTCAGGACTACCTATGACATTTATTTCTTGGTGATTGAGATAAGTTTTATCTTTATAGCAATGTAGGATGATTGATAACAGGCCATCATTAAACATCATGTTTTGATCTTATATAGAAATTTTAGATGTGAGAGCTAAAAGAAAAAGCAGAAATTTAGAGTGAAAAATGGAAGACCTCTGAAGGGAAATAAGCAAACCAAAAAGAAGTCAAAGTTTATATAGATTTATATTTTAAATTGGAACAAGATCAAATTATTTTCAAAGACCATGCTGGGAAAAGGTGAGCTCTCTGCAGCCAAGTTTATTTACTATCTACTCAGGAAATTAGATGCTTTAGAAAGAGAAAGGAAAAAAAGAAAAGGCTGCCAACAGAGAGCTGGAAAACTTGAGGGAGATAAAGTATTTACATGTTTTAATAACTTAAAACACGTCCAAGAGAAATATATAATTGCAGCTGCATTTGGCACTGAAAATAGCTCATGTATTATATTTTTTAAATTGTGTGTGAATATGTAACCATATGCCCTTGAGTCAGAAATGCCTGGGTGATAATATTTCTTGAGAGAATGGAAAAGTAGAAGGGAATAAGGAAGTAAAAGAGAAAAGGCATAAAGGAAGAACAATGAACTTTTTTATTTCAGGGGGGGATGCATTTTATATCCATAATGATCCCAACTGTTTCTGCTGGTAGTATAATAAGCATTTAACTTCCCATAGGGCCATAGTAATTTGCATGCTAATTCTAAAAGCCCACAGGTAAGAAAAAAAATTAGATCCCTAAATTAAATACCTATCTCTCCAAATTTTAGGTCTTCCAACCTTCATTTACATTAATCTTGAGCAAAGACCCTTGGAGAATTCAGAAAATCGGGAGGTATGGTCAGTGTGTAACCTCACTATCCATCACTACTGGAAATTTGAGGCCAGGCCAGAGACTGGAAAATGGGTGTGGTGTTGGCTTTCAGATTCTTAGCAGCCTTTAAAATGCACCCCCATCCTTCAAGCCCCAGGCTTCTCCTGCTTCCTTTGTAACCTTTTCCTGCTCCTCCCAGGAAAAAGTAATGCCATCCTACCCCTGGGTGCCCAAAAATAGCACTTTTCCCTTCCCTTGTTCTAGGCTTTTCCTACTGTGTCAGAGTTCACATTTCTGCCTCCCTCCCTTGTTGTGATCCCTGAGTGCCAGGATTGTGCATTATTCTAGTGCTTGGCACACAGGAAGAACTCAGTGAGCATCTGTTGACTAAATCTAGACTCAAGGTCATCCAGGATATTATACAGAAACGTTTCTATCTGAACTGTTTGGTTTGCATTGTGGAAACCAAAAACAAGTGGCACTTACCTGTTTGGAGAACCCCAGGTAGAAATCCTGTCACCGCAGAACAAGGCCAAGCTGCTGGGTACTGTATTCACCCCAGTCAGTCTTTAATATTTTCAGTAAGGTTTCCATCAAGGATTGCTTTCAGCTGCACTTGTGTGGCTAGGGTTTAAAGGTGATGCTGTTGGTGAGGACTTCTCCTCTCTCCAGGTTATCATCAGGTGTCATCTGTCACTCACAGCCCCTCATCTGCTTGTAAGAATTTTGCTCATGGGTGGTTGCTGTTGACCTTCTCCTGACTGCCAGGGATCACTGCCCTGAGCAGGTGTGGTAACTGGTTGCTGTAAACAGCTGCTAAATGGTCAGGAATTACTTGTAAACACAGTTCAGATGGCCACAGGGATACTCAATCACGAAACCGACTTTGGGATTCTTGGCAAATCCAGGATGGTGTCTTAAACATGGATGTTGGCTAAGCAGGGGGGTGTTTAGTTCAACAAAGACATGTTGAATGTTCAGTCTGTTGAGTGCAGTGAATAACACTGCCTACTTAACTGCTGGCTTCAGGTGATCTCCAACTGTCCTGAGGAATTTAACTGCCTCCTGACAGGAAGGAAGTCTTAAGCAACAACAGGAGAATGGAAGTGTGTGACTACAAATAATGAAAATGCCTCCCCATGGCTTGAGCAGGAAGTCCACAGGAATGCAGTATAAGGAATTCAGGAAGGCACAGTCCCATTTAGACTGACTCCACCCCTATGATTTTAGGGGTTGAGGAATTTTTGATGGTGAGTGGCCAGAGCCTCATCTTTTATTGAGTAGTGGGGAGTTGTTTTCTCTTCACCAAGAGCAGTGAACTTTGTTTTTCTGAAAGTCTTAAAGGGATTTATAAATGACAGACAATGGTATTAGGCACTTAAATGTGAAGGAGTAAATTAGACCTTGGGGTGATACATCAACATAAGCTTTTCAGTTGCTAAGGAAGAAAGATATGAACAAGATAAAGGCAGTCCCAGACATTGCCCTTACTCTGCCTGCAAGCCCAGTACCTATGCAAGCTTTGCTTGTTTTGCTTTGCTGGGGCTCCTGCCTGAAGTACTCCACCATGGAGCTAAGCCTACCCAACACCCATGCAGTTTACTCTGTAGGGAAGGTGCCCTAGAGCCCAGTTTTCTCTGGACAGCTTGAATTCTGACTTCACTTTTTTCACCCTCCCTGCATCACGCCTCCCACACCTGATGGAACCTCTTGATTGGTGACCCAAGGCTGTAGGTGGTTTTGTGGGTCATCAGCATTATTATAAAAGGTTTGGGGACCGGAAGGAGGGGCCGCTGGACCAGGTGGCTAGTGCAGCTGTGAACATATAGATGTGTGGTTGACAGTGAAAAGTGACGATTTCTAAGCAAAGTAATTTTCTGTTGTTCCTTTGACCACTTTCTCCTGTTTAGGAAAGCTATTTTTAACTTTTCTATGGCTTCATTGTTGTTGAAAGTTTACAAATGGGCTGTTGGACTTTGGGCACGTCCATCCCTCCATGAGCGTTGCCTTTTCTAAGACTTTATCAGCAGAAGGAGCTCCATGGCAAACAGAAGGGGTGTGTCTGGCAAGCCCAGGCTTCCATAGTTGACGCAAGGGGAGGGGAGGGCCCAAGCTGGTCCTGTGCTGACGGTAGCACATTTATCCTCAGATTTCAGCAGAAATGAATGGAGGCCGAGGACTGGGAACATACTTGAAGGAGGGTAAGCCAAGGTCAACAGTCCTTGTAACTGAGAATTAGGCTCTCTGGAAGCAGAGAACTGGAGAAGTGGATGGGAAGTACAGGCAGCAGGTTCCATCCTCAGCCACTGGACAGCTGGCCTGCCCAGTCCTGGGAGGACTCAGGGACGGGGCACGTGGTTGCTTGAAGTGGCCTTTGACGAGTGTATCAAGTCTTCAGTTGGACTCAGGTGGTACTTAAGGAGAAAAGTCATGTTTGAGATGGAGAAATCACACAGATAGGGCTCTGAGGGGCAGAAATGAAGTCATGTGTGACCCAGGGACGGCCTTGCAGAGGAACCAGAGGACTGGAAGGATGCAGATGGGAAAGCATCCCCAAGCCCGTGTGTCTGGGAATAGACGTTCTCTGTCAGTCTGCTTACAGGGGAAAATGTGTCATTACAGAGGACAACTCTACCTCTGTTACAGACTATGTGATGCAGGTATATTCCAATTCATGCAAAGGTGTACTTGTAGAAAAGATTCCTGTTGCAGCCAGCTTTCTCATTGCTGCAACAAAGAGCCCAACCAAAAGGCAGCTTGTGGAGGAATGGGTTTATTTTGGCTTACGGACTTGAGGGAAGCTCATGATGGCAGGGAAAACAATGGCATGAGCAGAGGGTGGCCTTCACCTCCTGGCCAACATCAGGTGGACAACAGCAACAGGAGAGTGTACTGAACACTGGCAACGGGAAGCTGGCTATAAACCCCCATAAGCCTGCCCCCAACAGCACAGCTCCAACAAGGTTCCAGTTCCCTCACTGCCATCAGCTGGGGATCCAGCATTCAGAACACATTCATTTGTGGGGACACTTGGACGAAACCATCGCAGTTCCTCATGAGTCCTGTGCTTATCTTGGCACCTTTCTGTCCAGACTGTGTATAGTACGTTACTAGGTTCTGTTAACCCCAATAGAAGGAAACGGGTATGGGACCTGGAGATAACTCAGTGCATAAAGTGCTTGCCACATGAGCATAATGAACGAGTTCTGATCCCCAGCACCCACACAAAATGCCCTTTGTGTTAGTCCACACCCCTAGTCCCAGCACCAGGGACGTGGAGAAGGGAAGCTCACTGGCTAGCTAATCTAGCCAAATCAGCCAGAGACCCTGCCTCCAAGAGTAGCTAGGGAAGACACCCACTGTCAGCCTCCAGCCTCCACACGCACATAAATGACACATATAACACGTACAAACACGCATGCATACCACACACATATGCAAGAGATCTACCCATCTCTGGCCATCATTAATGAATATGTAGAGTTACCTACATGTAGATTATCTCTATGCTGTGTGCATAAAGCCACAGGCATCTTATGCAGTAACTGAGTTCCTCCCGAGGCCTATGATTGCTGATGACCTGCTTTGCCTGGATATCAAAACAGGTAGACCATGAAAAAAGATCGATACTGAAATTCCTTAGAACTCAGTGGGCTCAAGGATTCTTGGAGCTTATATTTGCACGTGAAAAACATTCCTTAGAAGGGGGAGACCCAAGCCCTTCTTAATGGCTTCTTAGAAAGGAGCCATCTAAATTCCTTTTTTTGGTGGGGGTGGGTGCGTTCCATGTAGGGATTTGTTTTAGCCCAGGCTGACCTGGAATTCATGCACTGTGTAGTCTGAGAGTGGCCCTGAACGCATGGCAGACCTCCTACCTTCCAGCCTCCTGAGTGCTGGGATTTAAGTTGTATGCCACCACACCCCGCACCTGGCTAAATTCCTTGTTGACTATCTCATATCCTCTCACTAGCTTTGTGTACTGGGCTAAACATCAGGTGTGGTGCCATCCTTTAAATGAAATCTACGATAAAGGTCATGTGACTTTCCTTGATAGTTTGGAAGAGAAGAGAAACAGTTATCCAAAAACATGATTGTTCCAAACACAAAGGCAGTTATATTTCTGTAGTCTTGCATAGTCTTCTATACATTCATACTCTTCAAAACTGCATCTTGTATCCAGAGTCCTTTAGGTTCACATTGTATCTAATGTGTTTTCCTGGGTTGCTGCACGATCTCCCTAACTATAAGCTGAATAATCAAGATGTGCCAACTGCAGTTTGCCACTTCCTTACTCTTCTTTCCTTTCTGGGATCTAGAAAAAGTAAGAAGGGAAAAAAAATCATTTCAGGTGAACTTAAATCGAAAATTGGACACAGTCTTACTGGAATTTTATTTTGCTGAGTATTCAGGCTCTGCAAGCAGATAACTTGGATTATGTCATTCTAGCTAGAGAATGCTCCTGTGTATCTTGGCCCAGGATAGGACTGTCACTCTCGGTTGTTTTGTTATATACTGTCTACTACCAGGACTGCATAGATGGTACAAACACTGAAACGTTAACAATAAAGTTAGCTAAAGATTTTCAGGCTTTGTGCAAATAGACCTCTGGGTAGAGATTTTTAAATTCTGTTGCTTTTTCTTATAGCATATTATATATGTTTGCTTAGCTGGAAAAATGAATATAATTAATTGAGTAGGGATAGATACTAGATATTTGGAGAGAATACCTAGACTCTTGAAGCCACAGTATTCCACCAAGGTAGGCATAGGCACAGCTAGAATAGAACAGACACTTTTTAAAATGACATACTGACTTAAAGGAGCTTACTTACTGCAACCTAATTTAGAGGTGAAATAGCATCAGCGTTAAAGTTTGGTGCACTTATCTTCTGTTGCTAGGACAAACCAAAAAGCAGCCTATGGAAGAGAAGGGTGTATTTTGGCCTATGGTCTTGTGAGGAGGTTTTATCATGGCACATCAGAGCAGAGGCTGGGCATCACATCCTTTCTTAGCAACTGGGAGGCAGCAGCAACAGTGAGCTACACCGCATGACACATCCTCCAGCAAGGCTCCACCTCCCAAATTCCCATCAGCTGGGGTTGAGTATGAGGCTTACTCACAAGCACGGGAGACTATGAGAGACATTTTTAGCCTTGGATATTTGCGGCATTTTAATTCTACTATGAGATAATATTAAAGTTAGTGTGCAAAATTCAAAATTTGATGTGAAACCTTAATATTTCCCACAATAACAAATGTTTGCCATTCTGCACCCCGCCCCCACCCACTAAAATATACACGCCAAAATTGTGTCTCCAGATGAATAAAGAGGTGTGAGAGAGTTGGTCACAATTCTAGAAATAGTTTGAAAAAGCAGAGAGAGCCTGAGATTTTCCTAAGGATTAGCCTAAGGTGGGGCTAATAGCTGCTATTGAAATCAGTTTCTAAAACTATGTAAAGATGAGACCTAAGAGATTGTCTTCAGCACTATAGCTGATCTTCAACCAGCTACTGTTTATTATCAACAAAAACATAACTTCAGAATCTTCTTACCAATGTGCTTATACATGTTTACATCCGTTTGTAATGAAATCGATTGGCCTCGTCTTTGTCTAGTGTGTTCTGCATGTGGAGGTGCATGTTAATAGCAGATGAGTGTGAATACAATGTCTTTAGACTGAATTTCCTGGCTTACAGAGCCTGGAGTGTGGAGGGGGAGGAGGAGTGGAGTTTTGAGAGCCCTAGGTTTATTTCTGGCTGTTGGGATGTGTGACTGTTAGAGAGGGCATAAATATAGTTTGAGGTTCTGGCTAAGACTAGATGCTGGATGGATTTACGGATGAATTTGTTTATAGCCGCTTCACACGTTTACCTTCCAAAGGACACTCGGTATCCAGACCTCGTTTGGTGGACGTTTCTGAGTCTCCTCCAGTGCACTAACCTCATCTGTCCTTGCCTCTTTCTTTGCTGTATTTCTACTACTCAACTTCTAACCTGCTCATGGGAGCTGGATTTTCTTTTAAATAATGAAGACTAAGTTTCTTGGGAAAAGGCAGTTACATAACTATTATAAGTATTATCAACCTTGCAGGATGGAGTTGCACATTTGGGAATCTGTGGCTCTGAGTTTGCTTCCCACCTCCAGTGCAGAGCTAAGGGCCTCTCCCTCTAAGGATTGGTAACTGACTTACCCTGAGCCAGGTGTGAATTCTGGTCCCTTGCCTCCATTCGTGGGGTTCAAGAAGACCCACCATCCAGCAAGTGTCCTTTCGCCTCAGCCCTGCGCAGGGGAACCGTTCTGGTCTTAAGAACTTGGGAACACTTCTCAGCCCTCCATGGTGACACTGGTCTCCAGACAATGAGTCAATGAGTCAGTTTCCTCTTGGGACATTTTACCCAACTGTACAGTCAGCACCATGGACTCCATTGGAAGTGCTAGGGAGTGTTAGAGTTTCAGATTCCAGAAAACCTGGCCAGAGCAAAAAACTTCCTCAGGAAGAAGCTAGATGACAAATTCCTTAGGAAGAAACCATGTTTTATTGATGAGGCAAAATTGTGTGAGGGCGGGAGTGTGGGTGCTGAAGTCATTTCACAGCCCAGCTGAGTGACTTCCACCTAGTGAGGTGTATTGCTCTTGTCAGGCCTCTGTTCATGCATTTCATGTGGAAATAGGAATAATAACGGTGTCTTCTCACTTGGGCAGTTATGGGAACTGATTAAGTTAATTTGTTCATGTAGAGCACTTAGAAATAGAACCTTGTACATAGTGAATACACAGTAGTGTTAGTGTCACTGTATGTTTGTGCCTTGGCATAGAACAGTATGGCTTTTACATACTAGAGCTTATTGAATGCCTTGTTAGGTAATACTCAGAAGGTGAGAAAATGGGTTTTCTCTTCTCCCCCTATAAAATAACAGCACCACTGGTTTGCACTGAGGCATTGTAGGCATGGAGATCTTCACACTCTGGTTGGTTGGGAAGTCCACATTCTGTTTTAATATCAGTGTGACTTGCTCACCAGACTACACTAACAAGTATAGTCTGTTAGAAGTTTCATTACTCTTCACTGGCTCCTAAAGTAATTTGGAAAAGATGAAAGAACTTAATCAGGTGACTTATTTCCAGTCAACACTATTATTGGGACATTCCAAACTTCCAAAATAGGCAGTGGATATATTAAGAAAACTCTGCCGGCCCTTTATGGACCTTTTCTTTATAGGCTCACTCGATCCCAGGTCACATTTGCTTTTAAGGTGGGAGACTGCTGAGTGAATGACTAACTGTGCTTCTTTCTTGAAGCCCCTCAGTGCCTGGGATGGTGCCATGTAAGTAGCAGTTGCTTAGTGCTGTGTGTGTGTGTGTGTGTGTGTGTGTGTGTGTGTGTGTGTGTGTGACTTAATGCATAGTTGATGGGATATTTTAACTCACATCAATGGTGGAAGGTGCTTGTAAGGAAATTCTGTCAATCATTTCCCTCCTGGGTAGCACCTCCTGACCTCACTTGTTGGGCTATCAAATCTGAGGGTGACTTTTAGCATTTCTGCCCATGTCAGAGGACCAAGCCGGTTGCCAAATGGTCCAGATGATACGGTAGGGGTGGGACACCGCCAGACATCTGTGACATGTCCAGGACATGCTCCTGATGAAGATGGCAGCTCTCACAAGAGGAGGTGAGTCTTGTTTTTTTCCAAGAAACTTAATCTTAATAGTTTTTGCCAATGGCATTTCATGTGGTGAAGGCTTAAGGTGCACCTCACGTGTCCTCTTGGTGGGAGCTGTGATGTTGAGCACAAGGATTTTTGATCCAGGATCTGTTTGGAAAAGATATCTTTTAAAAAGTCATCATGTCTATAAAGGTGTGAAGAATGTGAACTCAAGTTCTGTATCAGTGTATTATAAGTGCTTCTTTTCATTGTTAATTGTATTCTAGATTTACAAAACAGCAACAAAAAGATTTATTTAACAGGACTGCAGCAATAGTAATACTTTTTTTTTAATGGAGAAATTTACAGCTTTAAACAAACATGGTTTTTTAAACAAACTAGCTTGCTCCATTGTTTTAAGTTCCATTCCTGTTATTTATTGCCATTTTAATAACTTTTCTTATCTTTTTAGGTCTCATTGTATTCCAGAATTTTTTGAGCCATTAAATTCTCCTCTATTACTCAACTTGTTAACAATAATAAATCTTAAAAATAATAAATTTATTTCGATGCAAATGACTGCAGTGCGATTCTTGTATGGCAAGATTGTTTCTCCCGGGGTTCGAAGGGTATACAGTTGCTTTCTCTGTTTATCACATCTGTCTCCCCCACTATGATGCTGTCTATTTCAAGTGGGATCTTTATAAAAGGAAAGGCTGTCATAGGCATGCTTTATGGGCCATCTAATTGCTTCTGCTATAGTTCTGCTCTGTTTGTGTGCAAAATTCAAGCACCTTTATTTCAGCACTGCCAAAAGCGCAGTCTGCCAACAATCCTGGGAGAGCTTGAAGTGGTAACTTACAGATTTTTCTGAACAGAACACTGAGCCATTTTCTTTTGATGGGTAGTGTGTATCGGGGAGGAGGGAGAGAGAGAGAAGGAAAAATGAAGTTCTAGTTGATTCCTGCTGATTTGCCATAGAGAAAGTGTATTTTTTTTTGAGGTAGGGTCTCCACTCTAGCCCAGGCTGACCTGGAATTTACTATGTAGTCTCAGAATGGCCTTGAACTCACAGTGATCCTCCTACCTCTGCCTTCTGAGTGCTGGGATTAAAGGTATGTGCCACCATGCCTGGCTGAGAAAATATACTCTTAATACAGGTATTTGAGTCTTAATAAATAGAAGGAGGGCTTTGTGTGTGCAGTCCTTGCTTAATAGGAAGTGATAATTAGTTGGAAGTTCTGTTTCTTAGAGTGTGACGGCTCATCAGGATATCTTGGGCTGGAGAGATGGCTCAGTGGTTAAAGGCAATTACTTGCAAAGCCTGGGTTCAATTCCTCAGTGTCCATGTAAGCCAGATGCACAAAGTGTTACAAAATTCATTTGCAGTGGTAGAGGCCCTGGAGAGTCTCTCTCTCTCTCTCTCTCTCTCTCTCTCTCTCTCTCTCTCTCTCTCTCTCTCTCTCTCTCTCTCTCTCCCTCTCCCTCTCCCTCTCTCCCCCTCTCCCCCTCTCTCCCTCTCTCCCTCTCTCTCTTTCCCTCTCTCCCTCCTTCCCTCTCCCTCTCCCTCTCCCTTCCTTCCTCCCTCTTTCTGTCAGTTTCCCAAATAAACAAGTAATTAAAAATATTAAAGTTTATTTTATAAGGTCATAACTCTTATGTTCTTAATCTTTGCTTCTAAACTTACCCATAGGATTCATTTAAAACAATGCTTGGTTTTAAAAAGAAGGAAGAAGATGTCTTGCTGCAGTATGGCAGGAAGATCTTGACCACTCAGCCTTCCACCTTGAGTTGGAATTTGGCACAGGGTTTTGATGACATTGATTCACACATGAGAGACAGTGCCAAGTGTCACTCACTGCATCTCCTCAGCATTTTCTCCCCTTTCCTTCTCTGAATCCATTTCCATGAGTCCATCCCTTCCACCAGAAGGCTTGGCTGTCTTGTATGAGACCAGACTGCATTCTGCACATCACCTGGTTATTCTGAGTGTGGACTCAGACTCTTAATTCCTCCTCAGCCTTCTCCTTTCCCGGTGACGTGGAACTAATACTGTGTGAGGGACCCAGCGCGGGCACCAATGGTGTTGCTCCAGCTGCTCCCTGGGGTGCAGGTGGTGGTGTTGCTCCAGCTCCTCCCTGGGGTACAGGTGGGGTCAGGGCTGGAGACCTTGATAGTCTGTATATCCTAGAGCCAAATTTCATAGGGTCTGTGCATTTAAGCCTTGACTTAGGACAGAGCTGACAGAGGAGAGGCGGGAGAAGCTGGGTCTGCTGTGCAGGGAAATTCAAGAAGATTGGGAGTAATTTCTGAGTGAAAGTACAATCTTCTAGTCAAAAATGCATTTGGCTTTGAAAATAATGGAGGCCAAGGAACTCTTTGGAGTTCATGGGGTTGGGATTGGATGGTTCCTCAGAAAAGCCTCTATGGACAAGCCCCCTCATTTTACAGATCAGGGAACTGAGACCACAGAACATCTCTCAGGTCCTGACCTTGTCCTTCTACCTCACCCTCAGAGGTTGAGGGGCTTCTCTTCCCCCCATTCTGGGCAGGAATTCTCGGGGCTACTCTTCCTACCCCCAGAACATAGAGTACAGGACAGAATTGGCCCCTGGCGAACTTTCCTCCAGCTCCAGGCTCCGCCCCCACCCCCCAGGAAGGAATCTGGATCCCTCCCTGTGGCTGTGCGAAGCCACTGGAATGTGGCACTCTGACCCCTGGCAGTTGAGTGTCCTGGCTGGACCTGGCCTGGGAAACAGGAAAGACTGGGGAGGGGAAAGGCATGCCCCATGGCCTTGAGGTGGGACGTGGGGAAAGGGAATGCTGGGCACTCGGATCCCCTCCCCACACACGTAGTCCTAGGGCCCCTCACAGTGGTGCCGGACTGGCAGATACTGACAACAGGTTTCTTCAGGCCAGGGTGGAGGTGGGGCACCTCAGCAGAGCTGGGCTCTGGCAGGTGAGCTGCTAGAGGGTCGGATGAGAACGAAGGGATTTGAGGGAAGGAGGGAGGCACAGACAAGAATGCAGACAGAGGCAATTGGAGATGAGGAGAGTGGACGGATAGACGAAATGCCCAATAACTATGAACTTGGCACATTCCTCACTTTAAAAACCAAATACATCACAACTTAGGAAAGACCCTCCAAAAAACTGCACCCCGTTTTCTCTTTAGAGCAGACCTCTTTTGGCAAGCAGAATATTGAGATAGTGAAGGGGGTGGATCCACTCTGAGATGGGAGGTCATGTTTTCTGTCCCTGGTGGACCACACTGGGATCAGTTTGCCTCCTTCTAACGGTGCTTTGGACCAGCCTCAGGCCACTCCCAGCCGCTCCTCTCCAGTACAGACAACTGTGTCTTCCATTTCCTTCCAATTGGCAAGACTTCATGCAGATTCTACTGAGCCACAGGTAGATCACAGTGCTTCCAAATAGCAGTGAGATTTGCCAGGAAGGCAAACCAGCTTTGTTAGAACTACACAAAATTGGATTCTGTACCCTTGGGAAAGCAGCAGAAATTAGAGACCGTCTGTTTCTGAAGCACCTGTTTCACAGAGAGCCATCCTAACTGCCCTGGACTTGAGGGGGTTGTGTTTTCTTTGCAGCTCTGGTCTCTGCTTAGGACATTAACTCTTCCCTAGCGCAGGGTTGACCTGCATGTAACTAATGTTCACCTTGGTTACTGCATTCCTTTCATTTATTGGATAGACAGGCTAGCTATGTGGTTCGCCAGTTCCTCCACCCCGTGGAGCCTTTCTGTTGGTGCAACAGCTCAGCAGACCAGCGGCATCTTCCCACCCGCCTTGAGAATTTAGCAGTCTTTCATGAATTTGGAAGTTCAGAGCAACTGATTTATTGAAGAATAAATGCTTATGCATAAGCTTAAATCTGCATATTACTATCTCTCAGAATTCTGAGAAAACCCGTGATCATTACAGCTAGGTAAATAGGTTTGATTATAACATTAGGGAATTTCTTGAATTTAATATTGCTTTTTATATCTTTAAACAATAAGTTCTTAAAATATGTACTGAACCTAAACTACTTGGTGATTTTCAGACTTCAGGTGGGAGGTGGGGTAGATGAGATTATTTCCACACATTGTGAGGTTTATGATTTGAACAGTTTCCCTGTGATTTCTTTTGGACTCTGAAGACCAACTTTAAATAGAGGAACATCACAGAAGCACAGTTCATTTTGGAGCATCTACCTGCCTAACTGCATAGGGAACACACATTGCATGCGGAGACACAATGGGTGATTCTTGTGTTTAATGTACTTTGTTGAGACAAGCTAGTTATTCTTTATGTGTTTTTTCATGCATGTGCTCTAATTTGAACTACAGAACTATATAAGCTTTTCTGTTTGACTCTGCTGTTGTAAAATATCTGAAAGCTGCTGCCCATCTTGTCCCTGGAAGGTCTGAAAGTAGTGAAGAAAGAATGACCTGACTCATTGGGCCTCCGAGGGCTGCTGCTTTTCTTTACTTATGGTTGCATCACTAGACAGTGTTCCTTCCATCTTGAAAAGTCACCAACTTGGCTTTACCATTTTCTTACTCTGTCCAACATGTGGGTATCATGGCCCCACTGTGTGCCATCCACCCAGCTCTGCATGGTGCAGGGGATGAAATGAGACATTGGCCCTAAAAAGCCCAGAGTCCAGCTGTAATGTGTAGAGTGAGGGAAGGGTGGTGGGTGGGGATGCTGGTAAGACAGGAGAGTAGAAAGAGAAACTCAAACTTTGAAGAAAAGACTTTGATAGCTGCAGCTTTGTAGGTGGACAGGAGGCAAAAGCCTTCCTGAGCAGAGGGAATGGGATCTGCAGAGGCCCATTGAACTAAACTGTATGTGCGCTCAGGGACTTGACTGATTTGGTGACTATTCCCATGTGCTGGGCCCCATTGTTCATAAAGAAGATGCAGGAATGAAGTCAGGCAAAAATCCCTACTAACCTGGAGCAAACTAAATAAAGCTCCAATATGTCAGGGGAGGTAAGTTTTAGCAAAATAAAAGTAGATAGGGGCACAGGAATGAAGAACTAATCTCTGCTTTTTCCATGTTCAATACAATGGGCAGGGTAAGAAAGCCCTGCCACAAAGTTGAAGTTGATCACAGACCCAAAAGAGTGTGAGTAGTGTGCACACCTGGAGGCAGGTGCTCCAAGAAGCTGAACACAAGTGCCTGAACCCTGAGGCTGCAGTGGCCCCTAAAGGAAGACGCACAGGCTGCACAGGGCAAGCTGCTAGGCAATGAGCTGGGGTTGGGCACGGGCCTCATTTTTCAGTGGGACTCCACAGGCAGGAGAGAACCAGCATAGGTTTTAAGTCTGGTTTGGGGTCCCCATACTGAGTACCCCAGATTTGGATCTGGGTATCTGATAGTTTTAGAAGTTAGGACACTACACAGAAGAAGCTCCAGGTATTTGAGAAATGTGTAAATAATATCTTTCAAACATGTACGCTAGATTTTTTTAATCTTGCTGTGTTGCTATGTTTGTGTGATAATTGCGTTTGCATTAGGGTGGTGAAATCAACACTGTGTAAAATCATTGTTCTCCTGAGATGCGCATAGTCATTTCTTGACATACCCTCAGAATCCCTTCATGACTCCCTAATCTCCATTTCCTTCTCTTTTAAGAGAGTTTCAGGGCACATTTTTTGGACCTGATGCTTTCAAAAATCAGTGTATGAGAGCGGTCCCTTGTTCCTGAGCTTTTTTAGCCATAGTCATTGCTGTGGTTCTTGTTTCAAATTTATAGCACCACTGGCCACATGAAAATGCAGTAGCCAAGTGGATCTTAATAACTTAAAGATAGCACATCACATTTTCACTTATGGTGAAACTGGCTAACAGAAGGAAATTGTGCTGTACACAAAAAAATTTTATTCATTGACTATTAGATATAACTACTAACTACCACCACTACCACAAGACACACAGGAGTTTGGTTTATTCGTTATTTTGTTGCAATGAAGAAAGTTGAACCCAGGGCCTTATCATACATGGCAAGTGCTGTACCCTCCAACCTCCAAAATTTTGGTGTTAAAGCAAGATATTTAGTGTCTCTGAAGAGCAGTGTTAGAGTTCATGATAAGAGTCGGTCAGAAATCCACTTCCTGGACTAGCACCTTTCATTATCATCTTCCACTTGATATATTTTGAAGAATTCAGATAAATTATTAAGGTAAAGGCCACAGCAGGCTCAAGCTGACTTGTAAAAACATTCCTTACAAAACAGTCGCTAACTGATTTCTCAATATTGTTATTCTGAGAAGATTCCTTAATGCTACTTATAGATCATTATACCTTTAAAAAAATCATTATTAGCCCTTCAAGGGCCTTGCTCTATATGGAGGCATTGTTTACCCTCACAAAGAGAGCCTTGTGTTCTGAGGGTAGAATAGTTAAGAGCATGTTTATATGGTTGGATTTTCTGTTCTGATGGTTCCAAAGGTGTGCCTGCAGCTCTTTTGGATGTAAGGTCTGTCTACCTGTCCCCAAGTTAAGAGTCCCTCAGCTGTGGCCTCAAAGCCACATTCCCTGAAGATGGACGTCACTAGAATGAAAGGTAATAGTATTCCTTCCCTGCCTTTACCTGAGATCAGGCCTTCTGCATTCACCAGCTTGATGTTTTGCTTGGCCTTTGCATTACTCACTCCCCTGTGTCTTAACCTGGCCTTCATGGCAATGGTCTTCATGGCATTCAGACCCAGGTGCTCAGTTCTCTTCTCAGCCAACTGAGTTAATCCCAGAGACACACTTAATCCAATCTCTAGTGCAGAGAAGGTGCTTACTAAGTATTGGCTGTTGGAAAATGTGTCTTGGGAGGGAAATGTGCTTTGTTATCTCTCCTGATTGTTTAGCTACTATGATGAAAAACAATATCCTTCAGAGGGTTTATTCTCAGAGTATTTTGTTCATTTTGTTCTTGTTTGAAGGTCTGGTCCCATTTTTCACTATAGCCGTTCACACTTTGGAATGAGTGCAATTTCTATACCTAGTCTTCTAGTCTGCTTTGCTCTTGATCATTTGACTAACAGATTTTTAGGTTAGAGTATGCATTAATATTTATAAGGTGGCTCTGTGCATTATTCATGGTTATAAGTACCTTTCTGGCAAAAACATTAACTTGTGTCATATTATTTAATGTTATGATATGTAGAAGTGGCAGACAGTGGAGATAAAAGAGTTTATTCTTTACTATTATTTA
This sequence comes from Zapus hudsonius, assembly GCA_004024765.1. NCBI lineage: Eukaryota > Metazoa > Chordata > Mammalia > Rodentia > Dipodidae > Zapus > Zapus hudsonius. The sequence continues at coordinate 53,383 of PVHP010004594.1, read as the reverse complement.
TCTAACATGGTCGAGGATTATTATATATTAATTCACTCATTAGATCTGTCATAAATATTGATATGTGGTAGTGTCGATTAATACAGCATTGAGTTGAACACTTGAGTTTATATTAATATTTTAAAAGGAGGAATACTGAGACTCGAAGATGGTTCTTACTTATTTCCAAGTAATTGACTATATTCTCTTAGTACTAAGCTCACTTTCTAAGAACATTATGTGTTTACTTTGCCTGCATTCAAGTTCCCTTGTCTTCTCTCTTTCTGCCTCTGGCCCTTCTGAGGATAACTCTAAAATCTTGCTATTTCTTTTTAAAAAATATTTTTGTTTAATTATTTTCAAGCAGAGAGATAGAGAGTGAGAGAGTGAGTGAGTTAAGTGTATGGATGCTCCAGGGCCTCGAGCCATTGCAAATGAATTCCAGATGCATGCGATACTTTGTGCATCTGGCTTTATGTGGGTATTGGGGAATCAAACCCATGTTGTTATGCCTTGCAGGCAAGTACTTTAATCTCTGCGCCATCACTCCAGCCTAAAAGCTGCTATTTCTGAGTCTAAGATAGGTCAATAATGAAGAGTAAAATTTAATGTCACAAAAGCCACTTTTTGGCACAGGAAGTTAGATGGGCAATTTCATTTTGCTGCCATAAGTGAAATAATTCTAATAGATATTATGCAGAAGTCCTAGAGAGAAAATAAATGATTCAGTTCCTATAGGGTGAATGAAACCCAGAGGCATGTTAAGACCTGCAGAGGAGTTTCCAAAGCAGATGAAAAGCACCAACTCTCTAGGCAGAGAACACAGCTGCAGAAAGCCATGGAGTCCTGATGCAACCTAGGTCATTTAAGGAGCACAAGGCACTAAGTGTTGCTGGAGGAGCTTGAAGTATGCTTGAATCAAATCTCAACAGGGTTAACGTTCCACCTGTATTGTTTCATTGCTGTGATGAAATGCCTGACAAAAGCAATTTCAGGGAGGAAGAGTTTATTTTGGTTTACAGTTCAAAAGCAAACAGTCCATAATGGTGGGGAGGACATGGCGGGAGTGGGAGATAGCTGTCATGTTGCATCCAAGGTCAGCAAGCAAATAGAGAGTAGGAAGCAGGGCTGGGCTAGAGTACTCAAGGTTCACCCACAGTGACTACTTCCTCCAGTGAAGCATACATATATATATATATATGTATATGTATATATATATGTACATATATATACATATATATAGGAATATACATATATATTCCTAGAGGTTCCCCAACCTTCTCAAACAGCGCCTCTAGCTGGGAACCATGTGTTCAAACACACGAACCTTTGGGGGTCATTTCACATTCAAACCATAGCATATGCCAAGGACTTGAATGACTTTAGTGTTGGTCTTTATTCCAGAGACCATTGCTTTGCAAGTCATGACCTTAAGCCTGTGACTGAGATTTTTCAACTGTGTAGGAGGATCAAACACTGGGAACCATGGATGTAAGAGACAGCTGAGGGCAGCTCTTAGAGAAGATAAGACGCGAAACACTAGCTGCTTCTCAAAAATTACTTTTTGTTTAGCCAGTATTTATTTAGTTTAAGCAATGGTACATTTAAGTTCAGAAATGGAACCATTTAATAACTCATTTAGAGTAACTTCCTGGTAGAGCCACTATAGAGATTTTGTAAAAAAAAAAATGCATGTCAAAATAATTTGGATGAGTTAACAGTCCTGAGTGACTGTCAGTCATAAGCCATTTGTGACACATCTTAATCGTTTTAAAGAATCAGCTTTTGTTTTGTTTTGAGGTAGGGTCTCACTCTAGCCCAGGCTGACCTGAAATTCACCATGTAGTCTCAGAGTGGCCTCGAACTCATGGTAATCCTCCTACCTCTGCCTCCTAAATGCTGGGATTAAAGGTGTGCGCCACCACGCCCGGCTTGAATCAGTTTTTTAACCAACTCTGTATTTCCATCCTCATTTCTTCAGGCTTGCTCTGCTGTTTCAGTAGAACGCTTCCCTCATTTACTTCCTTGCCTTGTGTCTGACTTACCGTCCTGTGAAATTTGTCTTTAAACATTGATTGCCTTGGTTGGATCCCATAGAGGTTGACATATGGTAATTCCATTGTTCTTCCATTTTCAGTAACTGAATTCTCCAACAGGCTCCTTCCATTTAAAATATTTTATTATAATAACTACCAAATCCATACACAGCAGCAGAGACAGTTGTTGAGTGACAGAATGCATCCAGAGTTGTCAACTCTTGGCCAGTCCTGTTTCATTAAATCAAAAGATTTTCTTCTTTTTTTTTTTTTTTTTTGAGGCTTCATCTCATGAATCTTCTAAGAATCAAGGTGTCAGAAAAGTCCTGGAATGTAGTGCTCATTGCTTTAAAACATCCAGAGGTTGCTGTATTTATGCAAGTGTCTCAGTTTTTAAACCTTGTCTGATAATAGGAAACGATTTTAAATTTAAATGATGACTATCATAGATACATAACTCTTTGGCATTATCCTCGATAAATTATGTTACACAATTTCAAGAGTGTTGCCAGAATGAAAGAAACGTGAGGTCTAAAGGGACCTCATGCACTATCCATCTCATTTCCTTTTGGTGATCAAATATTGGAGCCCAGAGAACTAAATGCCAAAGGGTCCTCGTAGGAACCGGTGTCAGAGCCAAGGTTGTGGTCTCCTGGGCTGGGTCCTTCTCTGTTACATCACCCTTTCCCTGGGTTAATCTTTGTCCACATGCAGTTTCAGATACTTCCTAATTTAGGCAGAGTTGTGAAGTAGAACCATATGTTCTGTAGCCACAGGCTTTCCTCTCCTGGTTTTATGAAACCCTTGCTTCTATAAACAAAACTTACCATCTCTTAAGCTATCCTTTTCTATTCCCAGCTAGGATTCTGTGGTCATAAAGGAAGTTAGCCTTCCCATCATCTTGTTCTCTGTGTCAGGATTCCTTGGACTATTGTGTTCACATATTAGGTATGACTTGGTTAAATGACTCTGCACTATAAATTCTTTCCCCAGCATCTTAAGGCATTAGCACCTGGCTAGTTTTTGGCACATAAGAGACAACCAGTTTCTGTTTCAAGAATATATGACTTAAAGAAAGAATGAATGAATGAATGAGTGAATGAATGAGTGAATGAATGAGGGCTGTAGTGATGGCTCAGTGGTTAAAGGCACTTGGTTGCAAAGCCTGATGAACCATGTTTAATTTCCCTATACCCATGAAAACCTGATGCACAAAATGGCACATGTGTCTGAATTTCATTTGCAGCAGCAGAAGCCCCAGTGTGCCCATACTCTCTTATTTTCACTCCCTTTTTCCTTCTCTCTTCTCCTTTCTCTCTCTTTTCCAGATAAATAATATTTTAAAAAGAATGAATGCATGAATGAATTTATATTTCATTTCTGGTCCTCCTCTCCAAGAGGCATTGCTGAAAGTGAAAAGTGTAGAGGTGGAATGTATGCTTGTTGTTAATTGGTGTTTTATTACAAATTGATTCAGCAAATTGGATCAGTACTGCTTAATTTCACTGGAACATAATCTGTATCGTTGTTCTTATTATCTGTCACATATTTAAAGGCTCGTGTGCCTTTTACTCTTGAACAAATATTTGGACTCATATTTTAGCATTTCCATTGTTTTAGATACCCTGGTGTATTGTGATATATTGGTGAATAGTCAACTCTCGTGTATAGTGACACATGCCTAACATGGTTTGATTTTATGGGGATATCTGCAAAACAAACATTTGTAACATGTCCCTTCATCTGATAACCATAAATCTACCCTTCCTGCTTTGCACTGATTATAGCACAAGCAGGAGAGGGGGCAGGAAGCACTAGTTTTTGAAACACAGCTTTAGTCCCAAAGCAGAGGGATGAAAGCTCACTGCATTAGATTCCTCCTGGAGCAAAGCTGAATGCCTGATAACAGGCAGCTGGGAGCTGGGGGAGTGCCGAGCAGCAATTTTACATTACACTGGAGTTTCTAGGCTGGCATGGAAAGAGATACCAGTATTAGCTTTTTGCATCTTACCATAGCCACAGGGATATGTGAACAGCTGAAGAATTAATTTGATATATATTCCCAGAAGCCTCTCCTCTGCCAACAGAATCCATTACAGTGAGCCTCTGAGTGTGTACTGTGAATTTGTTTCTTGCTTTTTAATATCTGCTCTAACGTATTTCTGGTAAGTGGATTGCTGCATAATGGAGTGCAGCTATCTCTTCTTGGTTTAGAGTCAGCTCCATTCACCTAAGCAGGTGCAAGGTAGAAAAGGTGAGGCTCTGCATGTACAGATGCCTTCTGCATCAGGAAGGCAGACATTTCAGAATAACAGTCCTCTGTTCAGTAAGTACAGGCATACCTGAAGGGTTCTCTTTCCCTGCTGGTAATAGTTTAGATGCCAGCAGACAGATGAAGGATACTTTTATGGAGAGAGTTTGAATCTTTAACCAGTCATGGTAGGGAGTCCACAGGCATGGTGTGGGGAGGAGACTCACCAGACATGAGTTGATGGTATGAGGCCTCCCCTCACATGCTCTGTGACCCCTCTCCTAACCTCAGGATAGAAGTTTCTTTTTCACTTGTCTTTGCATTTCACATCCCTCGTATCCAATATAGAGGGAAGGAATCTAAGGCATCAAGAATGTCTGGAGATCTTTTGTGCAGCAGAAAGGTGGTCCAGCCCAAGGTGCCTGCTGGACAGTGCAGTGCTCCCATTGGCACTTAAGTGTGTTTACTGTTACATAAGGAAAACACTTATATTTTGCAGGGTTGTTCACTGCACAAACACCAGAGCTGTTGAGAAAACAGGGTCAGAGAAGGTCACTTAAAATGTATGGAACCATGTACATAGGGCATAAGCATAAACCATAAGAACCTAAATAAACATATTGACCCAGGCAAGCTGCTCATGGCTTTGACCTCTGACTACCTACCAGCCTATCCTTTCTATTCAGCTTTACATACTTCCCAGCTCATGATGATGGTGATGAACATGAATTAAATGCAAGATCCAGGAGGTATTTCTTCCTTCTGTTTCCTCCACCCCACCCACATGTGGGGAAAAAAATTAGCTTTTTTTATTTGTGCTTACAAACTCTCTAGGTTGCTTAATGCAGTAGAACTCTTAAATCAGTAGGACATTCCTCTCTTTTGTACTAAATGAAGGGATTTAAACAAGATTATCAGTGTCAGGTCTTCATCTACTGCTAAGACTTTTCCTATAATTGTTGAAAAAGAAACTGCTGCTGGGAAAAATTGTTCTGGGGAAAAAAATCTCATGAAACAGTACAACTTTTGTTTTATATATGGCCACTACTGAGTACTGTGCCATTTACTTAGTACGTGCTATCTAAATCATATTAAAGAAGCATGTTTTTTTCATGTGTATAGGGTGTGCATGCCAGTGTGGATGCACCAGCGTGGGCAAACGTTTGTGTATGCTTGTGTCTTCCTGGATTGTTCTCTTATTTCACTGAGGCTGGGTCTCTCATGTGAGCCCAGATCTCTTAAATTCAGCTAATCTTAACTAACCAGCATGCCCTCAGATTCCTGATCTCTGCCTCCCACGCACTGGGGATATAGACACTACCACACCCACTCAGGATTTATATGGGTGCTGGGGATCAAGTGCTTACTGACTGAGAAACATGCGTTTTTATGATGGTTTTTAGAAGAGGGCTCCCCAATTCTTTGCTGTCCCTCAGACCTGGCTCTTGCACTGCCGTGGCTCAGGTATACTGGGCATGCTCTCAAAGAGTGGGCTGCAGGTTTCTGAGGTTCACAGGAGATATGTGAGGTGATCATGATTTCCATAATAGTAAAGTCCTTGTTGCCCCCTTTCTCTTTGTCCATTTGGCCCAATGTTGAAAAAAAAATAATGGCAAGTAAAACTGTGGCATCTTTGTCCAAATAGAGATTATGGTATCACACTGTGCTAGTGAGTCCTTGTGTTCACCCCCACATACTATATTAGGAAACAATGAGCAATCAGGACAAAGTCAGTTTCTCTTAAGGATGCCCTTGATTGAAAGCAGCACAGGCTATTAAGTTTATTAAATTTCAATATCTTATTAACTTACACATTATTAAATTACACATCTTAGTGTTCTGAGATGACATGGAAAGTGCTTATTAAAAACTTGAAGCTGTAGTGGGTATCTGAAGGAAAAGTAATGAGTTTCAGGTAATAAGTGCAGATGTCAGGCTAGCAGTTGAGATGTATTCCTGTACTTGGACATATTCATACATAGCATTACTAGATTTCTTTCATTTTAGCCAGGTGTGGTGGTGCACACCTTTAATCCCAGCACTCTGGAGGATCCCTGTGAGTTTGAGGCTAGCCTGGAGCTACAGAGTGAGTTCCAGGTCAGCCTGGGCTAGAGTGAGACCCTTCCTTGGAAAACAAACAAACAAACAAACAAAAAAACAACAAACAAACGAGCAACAAGATTTCTTTCATTTTACATATAAAGAAAGTCAACTATGTCACATCTTAATTTGTCTTGTAGAAGTTACAAACTTTAGTATGCATTTGCTGAGATACATCAGTTGTCTTGACCTTACTGGTTAGGAGACTACATCTTGTCACATGTCGAGTACCAGGAAAAAAAAAATTACTACTTTGTACAAATAAGGAATAGTACCCAGGGGTACTCAACTCTTTTTTTGTTTTCTACCAGACCAAGGAGAAGCCAGGAACTATGTCAGAAACATAGACCCTGGAGGCTTTGCTGTACAGACATTTGGAAATTTTCTTTGTAGCACAGCAGGTTGACATCTGCGCTCTAAAATGCTCTCATGTCTAAGGTTGTCTGAGCCATGATGTAACATGGTATCAAGTCAAATGTATATAATCCTAAACTCAGTGAAATTAGAAATATTTCTTGTCCCTAGCATTTGGATAATAGATATTCAAACTGTTATTTGACTCAGATTTGCTCAGATCGGATCTCATTAGTCCCATGACTTAATCAGATTCATTAAATTCTGGCTTTCGGTCTCTGTTGATTGCTAAATTACTTTAAAATATAATGTTCTGTAATAGAAGTCTATAAAAGCATTTGTCTGGGAACCATGTTGTTCTTGGTCCTATAAAACAGCTGTTGCTAGGGGAACTACTAACCAAAAAGAAAACCAAAGTATTGACGAGAAAAGTACAGAGAATTGAAGAATTTCCTTTCAGCCAAGAAGAGAAAAACTTACACAATTCAGTTGACTTCAGAGAGATGGCTGCTGGCTGGGCGACAGGGTACCTGTGTCATCCGGTGGGAATGTCAGCCCTGCCTGTGCATCTCGGGTGCGGCCCATGCTGCAGCCTGGAAACTTCTACTGAGAAAGAGACAAAACAGTGAGGTGGGGAGTTCATGGAGGGGAGTTGCCTTTTAGCTGTGATTCCAGAGTCCACATTCAGGGGACATGGTCCCCCATTCAGGGGAGGGCAGGGAGAAGCCTCTGGCACTGAGAATAGCTTGGCTCTAAGAGATGGGCTTCTTGGAAGGATTGTTGATTCCAGAGTTTGCAGTCTAAGAACTGAACTGGGAGAGAAACTAATGATGGATGATGTCTAACGAAAATGCATGGGTGTAGCCAGACGTTTCATTAAAATGCTTTTCATGAATAACTTTAAAAATAGTTGCTTAGTCATGTTCCCTATATTATCTTAAAATACCTTTCCTTGTGACATACATATGTGGGCATGCACACACACATATGTATACAAATATACATGTATTTTTCCAATAAACTACTTTTTTTGTTAAAGAAACAGAGGCTGGGGAGATGCAAGCAGGAGCAGCCAAGTTCAGGTTCTCTGCACTGATGTAAAAGGCAGGTACAGTAGCACATGTCTGTAATCCCAGCACTGGGGAGGTAGAGACGGAAAGGTCTCTAGCACTCAATGGCTGACTATTCTAAGTGAATCGGCATACTCTAGGCTCAATGAGAGACCCTCAAAAGTTAAGGTGGAGGGTTAAGTGTGGAAAATACCCAACATCAACCACTGGCTTTCACCCCCCCCCACGCACACCCCCCCCCACACACAAGTACCTGTGCACATGCACCCTCCCTACAAAAAGCTGATTAATTAGAAAAAAACAGCTGCATTGTTGTACCATTAACAAAGTATGCATACACCATATGCATTTGTATAGAACATGTTAGTAAGTGTTGGAGTTCAGGGCTCCTGCCTGTGACCTCATGTCTACTGAAGTTTCCGTTAGATGAAATCTCTATAGTAAGGGCTGAGAGATCTGTGCATGTTTGCACTTGGACAGAGGATGAGACACTTTATTCTCTTGAGGTATTTGGAGAAGACATCTTAAGAGGTCACATTGATCTGGGTCTGAAAGGGGGAATACAAGTTATGTGAAGAAGGTATTTGGGCAGATGCCGTACCATGAACAAAACATTGGGTACAATTGCATTGAGATTGTAGTTTGAGTCTCTGTACTTGGAGGGTTCAGATAGATACAAACTGAATCATAAAGAACCTTATTTCAGCAAGGAAGCTTGACCTTGGTCTTCTGGGCAAACAAGACCTACTGTGCAGTCTTGGGCTTTTTTTTTTTTTCCTTTAAGGATGATTCTAGTAAGAATGTGAGAATTGAGGTAGAGAAACAAGAAAATAGCGACAGATTAGGGTGACAAGTAGTGACAGATTAGAAGTCTTTTATGGTTGTTCAGAAGACAGGTGTCTTTTGGGAGTTCCAGTTTATAATAGAGGTATGAGGATTCAACTCAGCAGACAACTGCACATATTTATTAAGACAGCAACAAAGATTTCTTTTCAGAAATATGAAGGAAAAGAGGAGAAATGTGGGTAGTTTCTCAGTGGTTCAAATATGTGCTGGACTGGGAAGATGGCGCAGTGGTCAAAGGCTCTTGCTTACAAAGCCTGCCAGCTCAGGGTCAATGCTCTAGTACCCATGTGAAGACAGATACACAATGTGGTGCATGTGTGTGGAGTTTGTTTGCAGCTGCAAGAAATCCTGGTATGCCCATACTCTCTCTTTTTCTCTCAAATAAATGAATAAAAATATTTTTTAAAAATGTTATGTGTCCTTAGGATTGAACTATGTTTGAATTATAAATTTGCATATGTAGTCATCAAAAGCCCTTCAGGGCAAATTTCACTAAACTGTACTAATAGCCTATCAGCAGCTAAATATAGACAAATCATGAAAGCCACCCCTTTGTCACAACTGAAGACAGGTAATGCCTTCTTTTCTCCTTAAGTTGCTCAGTATATTCTCTGGCTTTCTCTAGTACTAGAACCTTTCAGCGATTTCACTGTTACCTTGAAGGTAAGAACGTGCCTTTGTGTCTGTGGATATATTATTTATTTGTTATTTCTGAGGACCACATATAAGCTAACTAGGAAACAGATTTTGAACACATTGCTTCGGCTTCTGCTTAGACATGGAAACTAAGATAATCATTTCGCTGAGAGCTGAGGCTATGGTCACATGAATATCATCTAAAATCAAAACAAAATTTTGTCCTCTCGCTTCTCAAAGAACCACCCAGGGGCTCTTTACATTGTAAGAGGCGTCCTCACGATTTCTTAGTGAGGAACTTATTTCAATAAAGGAGAGCAGTCTTTTCTAGTTTGTACATTGAATGATGTCAATACCAAAAGTAAATCTTAGTCCTATAAAAATCATAACTGATTGTTTACACTTTCTTTGAAAACATTTTGTTTTTTAACAATTTGAATTTTGTTTTGCCTATGCTATGGGTTCAGCTCAGGTCATACATGCTGGCAAGCACTGTAACCTTAACCTCAGTGGGAGTGTCAAGGTTAAGATTTCTTAAAAATTTTTTTCTCTTTTTAAAAAACTTATTTATTTATTTGAGAGCAAGAGAGAGGCAGACAGAGAGAATGGGTGCACCAGGGTCTCCAGCCACATCATCTGGCTTTAATATACATACTAGGGAATTGAACTCGGGTCCTTCTGCTTTCAGGCAAATGCCTTAGCCACTAAGCCATCTCTCTGGGTAGAGTTGTCAGAAAGGTGTTTGCTGTTTAATGATCAGTTACAGTTCAGGTGCACCAAAGTATCTTTTAAAGATGATGTGAAGCAGGGGTTGGGGAGGACTCATGTCATGCTCCGGGGATCCATAGAGAAGTGCAATGAAGTTTGCTATAAGAGATGTTTTAATTATGAGTAATATTGACAAGGATGAAGACTGCCTGCTGTTGCTCATGTGTGCTGTGTGTTTCTCTTTTCTGATCTGGGTGCCAGGAAGGCTGGTTTTAAAGTCTACTTGTTACATTTATTCCACCCCGTGACAAGTACCTGAATTAATCTTAGTTTCCGAATATCTCGACTCCACATCCCACTCGCCTTAATGCTGTGGTCATTGCTAGCTTTGTTGTAGGTGGTGCTGGGTACTAGCAGTCTGGCCCAAAAGGTGTTGGAGGTGTTCTCCTCCAGTGGCTCTCATTCTTGATTCTTGGTGGTGTCTGAAGTTTAAAGTTCAGTAACTGCCTTTGTGTATTAAGTTAGAACTGTTTTTTACCCGAAAGTGCTCGACTGTAGAGAAAATTTTAAGTATTTTGAGTTTGACAGACCTGTAACCCTTGTAATTTTATTGAAAATAGAAAAATTGAGGAAACTTTCAAAATGAGATATTTTAAAGGAATCTCAGTTTCTGTTTTAACCCATAAGTGTGATAGAATTTGATCACAGAATGTTTGTATGTACAGCTGCATAATGTCTCTATGGGGGCTATATTTCAGTGTTCTTAGTTATTACTAGGAGGGTGGGTTTCATTCATGTGTACAATTACAGCCAAATTGCCTTTCACAAATGAAGGTGTCGAGATGGGATGTCATTTTGACATCCCCATGTGCGTTTGTTCTCAAACAGCCCTTTGATTGCAGCTGCAAGCAAACACCCTCTCATAATTGTTTTGCAGATGAGAACTGGGATGATGACCAGCTGCTCGGCTTTGAACCCTGCAATGAAAATCTTATCTCAGGCTGCAACATAATCAATGGCAAATGCGAATGCGACACCATTCGAACCTGCAATAATCCCTTTGAGTTCCCAAGGAAGGATATGTGCCTTTCAGCTTTAAAGAGGATTGAAGGTAAGCACGCATTTTTAACTGTAAATTTGTAAGCCGTGGCATCCTGCAAGTCTGAGCACTGATGGTATTTGAGCATCCAGGCTAGCTTACAGAGTTGTGTAGCTTTTAGAATTGCAGTCGAGATGTGTAGAGTGTATCCCATGGTGATGTGAACGAGGGTGTGCATTTTGGCCAGAAGCATGGTATGGTATGCTGTTGTCTGTGCCAGCTGGTCTAGGTCACCTCTGCATATGGATGATTTCATGAGTGGTATGCTTGGTATCAGCATCTGTTGTCACCAGGTCCCTTCTGCTTGACTATGATGGTGCTCCATGAGAGGTCTCCTAGTGAGAAAGGTGGCTCACCTGGCTTCACTGAGAAGCTCTCTGGAAGAGACGGAAGTGTACCTTTATGGGGAAGGCTCAAATTTGGATTGATTTAGCAAGAATTACAAAGGTGTGGATGGATCGTGAGGTACTTTGCCTCTGGAGAGAAGTCAGAAATTATATTAATATGGCATGTAACTTTTCTTCATTCATTGATACAACCTAGAAAAAAAGAGTTGAGAACTTGATAATAAATAAATAAATAAATAAATAATAAAATAAAATAAATAAATAAAACTTGTAACTATGGAAAGAAACCCCAAGCATTTGTTGTTTACCTCACAAGCAAAATTAGCAAAGGAAAACCTAGGTTTGGGTCCAAAAATCAAGTGTCTAGGGCAGTAGAGCAGGATTTAAGTCTCTGGAATGTATGAAGTTTACAGGTTATATTCAGCTGTAATGAAGAATGAGATGTTCGCGAGAGCCTATAAACAGCATTGCTCTTTGTGCTTTTTCTTGCTCTTTGTATTTAATAGTGCTGCTAAATCATTGAAAGAATATAATAATAATTAATAGAAATAAAATTGTATTTATTATTATTTTTTTAATTTCGAAGTACTGGGAATTGAACCCAGGCTCTCATGCATGCTAGGCACTCTAGCACTGAACTCTATCCTCAGCCTGACATACAGTTTTAGAACAGCAGAGCGTCTTAGAACACATTTATCCCCATCTTTGAATTTGAATATTGGAAACCAGAACTTCCACTCCATGTTGAGTCTCAGGCCCAGGACTGGCCAGGCCAGGTGTTCTTCCAGTCACATCTTGAGTCTAAGTTGATAGTCAGGTCCCTAATATGTTTCTGTCACCTAGCTGCCTCTGGCTCATTTTTGTCCCTCTCTGCTGAAAAAGAGTATTTTGCAACTTAAAAATCTAGGTTTATAAATAGTTCATATAACTATGGTTTGTTAAATTATTTATATTCATGGTCACATTGTATACAACTGTGTAGTATTGACACTTAATGCCATCCTCATATCTCACAGTGATCTTTTAGTCAAGTGTTTTCAGTGTGGCTGTCCTTGTCTTTATTCAGGCCATTTCCTGCTCTTGAGCCTGCCCCCTTCACAGTCTTCCTTCCCTCTAAATTGTTTGAATGTAGCAGATCTGAATGGGATACTCTCACAGGAAGCTCTGTCCCCAAACACAGTATCTAGTCACATAAAATTAGGACAATTGCCTTTGTAGTGAATTAGGTGTCTGTTTATGATCTTTGCAGTGTAGAAGTTAACTTCATTGACTTTTAAAAAGTCATTCTAAAAGGGCTGTTGGTGTGAAGTAACGCATCTAATTTTGAGGTTATTCCCATAATAATTATTGTTTCTAGTTAGATTTCTTTAAAAGAAACTCAAACTTACTTTGCCAATTGGACTTTAAATAATCCAAAACTAGAATTGATTGTAGACATTGAAGGTTAAATTTTTGTTATCCAAAACAAGGAATTCTGCAATCTGTGAGATCTTGGAAGAAGTTGGGATAAGCAGATTCCTCTTTACTGAGAAATTAGTTTGAAGGGAAAAGTCTGCCTATATATTCAAATGTATAAGTTAGTGAATAAATTATCATCCTTAAGAATAATGAGGTCATTAATGGTGATAGAGCCTTGATAGTTGGAATAAGATAGAACTTTCAGGGTCAAGAAAGTATGATCTGACATTTCTATCGTAAGGTGTTCTGGAGGGCAAGGTCTGTTTGAATAATGGTGGATTTTAGGACTTAGAACCATCCAAAGAAAAGGACAAGGTGTGTAAATGAGAATTTGTATGACTTATGTGAAAGACACTTACAAACCTGGTCTAAAAGATTGAGGTTTTATGTTGGCAGGTGATGGGAAATAAAGATGGAGAGGCAGGACGGATCTAGGTTGTGAAATGTCTTAAGCACCTAGCTAGCTGCTGAAGCCTGGTAATATAAGCTATCAGAAAGCATTACAGGTTTATGGGGAGAGAAGCAGAGCGTGGTGAAGTCGTGTTAAGCTGGGGGGGTAGGGGGTGGCAGAATGTGTTAGCAGAGGGAGAGACTGCAATCTGAAAGCTATTGGAGAGACCTTTCAGTTATTTACATGTGGTGCCATGAACATCTGGGCATCAAATTTTGATGGAAGACTGACAATGTAGCTGCTCGCAGAGAGCAGAGCACAAAGTAATGCAGCTTTCTAACCCAAGGAGGAGAGGGATTGGTAGTGAAGTAGTGGAAACATGAAAACTCTTTTGAGATGTTAATGTGATTAAATGGGCAGTTGCTCTGGGAACTATAGGGTGAAGAGTGGCTTAAAAATATATGGTGCAAGCAGCACTCAGGAGGCGGAAACAGAAGGTTTCAAAGTTGTCCTTGGCCAAATAGGAAGCTCGAGGCAGGACTGGACTAGATGAGACCCTATGTAAGTTAAAAAAAAAAAAAAGTGAGTCCAGTTGTATAGTGAAATTCCTTCCATGAATACACTATATTCTAAATAAAAAGCTGCTTTAAAATATGATGTGTATATATATATATATATATATATATATGTATGTATGTATGTATGTATATGGGGGCCATTACAGCAAGTAAGTGATGGTGACAGTATTTTAGAAAAGTGGAAGAAGCCAGTAATGTGAGAAAAGCAGAGTTTGCAAGAGAAACGTACTTGGAAAATGTGTGAACAAAGTCTTCCTATCCTAGAGAAGTATTAAATCGGGAAGAAAAATGTGGAATGTTGAGGAAGAAGATAAAAAACTGGTAAAATTAACATCTCAGAAGAAAGGATGAATGAGTTAATTAGGGACATGTGATAGGGTCACATCTGCCAGCTGATTGGAGGTTAGTGTTCATCATTTTAAAGAGAGAACAGCCAGCGTGTGTGTGTGTGTGTGTGTGTGTGTGTGTGTGTGTGTGTGTGTGTGTATATGTGTGTGTGTGTGTCTTTTTCCAGCTCTGCTGTGTACCAGTGTAACATATATAAGTGGACATTGATAACCAGATTGCTTTTCCTGACACATGTGATAAAGAAAGGAACCTGGGAGATTGAGGCTTATGCAGAGAATCTTCATGGAGATTGACCATTGAGTCTATACTTGGAAAGAAAGAACAACAGTGATTAGTGATGTCATCAGTGGTGGGAGGTCCTGATGAGGTTGAAGAATTCTGGAAGCTGCTAGCTGAAGACAGGAGTAGGGAATTGTGTAATGGTTCCTTGATGCGTAGATTTTCATTGGCTTTTACCAAGACCTAAATGACCGTGGGTGACATAGTTAGCTGAGGGAGGGGTCAGGAGCACGGTCACATTGAACTGGGATGGATCGCCCCTGCAGATGACGATGACCCTGACAATGAATAGTAGGGAATAGTTGAGGAGCCAGGAGTCTCGCAGATGACTCCATGCGGTTAGTGAGATGCATGCTTCCTGTGAGCAGGCTCTGATGGGCCGTCAGGCACTGTGATGTGGTCCTGCACATTACTGTCTCACATGGACTGGACAGAGAAGAGCTTTTTCGCATCAGAACATTGAAGAATGTTTTGTGGAGGAACTGGGAATTTAGTAACTGAGACATTTTCTGGGTGGTTCAATAGCGGTGCACTGAGTGTCCCAAAGGGAAGAAAAGAGGAGCTGTGTGGACGATGACGACCATGAAGATGGGAGAAAGGGGTGGGCGCCAGTCATTAAGCCCCACTGACTGACTGACGCTGGGAATGGAGGGGAGGACTCTCAGGGGAGGGGTGATTGTCAGAACGACCACTTGATGGGTGATGGGCAGGGTAGACTTTGAGGGGCTGCATGTTCTAAATGTGGATAGAAGAGAACAGCTTCATGGGAGGTACCTCCTGGGTTTGTTTTGCTATGTTTGAGGTATCTATGGGGAGCCAAGGGAAGATGACAGTTATGGGCCTGGAATTCAGAGAGATGAGAGCTGGAGATAAGGGTGTTGAGTCATCCTCCTGGGAGAATGCAGTGTCCTAATGACTTCTCAGTTACATCAGTGATATGAGGGCTAGGAGCATTTTTAGGAAGATTAATGTGACAGGAATGTGCATAATGGAGGAAAAGTGACTGCTGGTGTTAGCACAGCAAAAGTGACATATAGGGCCGTGCGCAGTGAGAGTGGTGTAGAGTCCCCTTCAGCACAGTAAGGGCCCAAAGGACATGTTAGTTAAATGAATGCCTCAGGCACGGTGCAGCCGCCTGTGATAGCAAAAGTTTAAATTTGAATATACAATTCTAACTGATTGCCAATTAATGGATTGATTGGCTCATTTGTGCTTTCTTATTCACAAACGCCTTGACCAACGTTTGAGTCCCATAGAACCAGGAAGCCCCATCCCTGGGATTGGAGCTGACTCAGGCCAGGGCTCTAAGAACAGTGGCTGGCTGGACAGGGAGGTGAAGACAGGATTATGGTCTTTGGGTCCAGAAAAACTGCCCACGGCATTCTGCACAAGTCCCTTTTGGAACTACTCCCTTAGGTTCAAGCTGCTCTTGGGATTTATTCAACATGCTTTTCTTCGTGTGTTCATGCAGCAAGGTTTGAGGACAGGCCATGTCCTCAAACTCAAACACCTCCCACTGACCAGCTCAGGTCTGGTGTACCTGTAACTGAAGGAGCCTTTTATGAATGGCTTTGTGGGTGCAGACCCCTATCACTTCACACCGGGAAGCTTCATTGTGATTCTCTTGAAAGATAGGTTGTAAATGTCTTAGTATTTTACAGCTCCTATTCTAAAAACTTGGATTGTATCAAATATACACACCTAGTCAGAAAGCAAAGATTAGGTATAGAAACACTCCATGTATATGTAGTTTCGTGTCTTAATTTTTTTGGCTGCTGCTTAAAACAAATGAAAGTTTGTTTTGACTGTATTGAGTTCCTGTATTCTGTGAAGCCACACTGATTTTGACCTGGACACAATGACATCTGTCCTACATGCCTTTTTGTTTTAGATTGTAAGAATCCCAAGGCATTAACTTTTAATTATCCTGACATTTTTTATTATTTTAGCTCTACCTAAGAAAACACTGTCATGAGTTGTTTCGTATTTAGATTTTTATGTTTACTTCTCTTAATTTTTTTTTCATGCAAATAGTGTGTAAAGGCTGAATTTGACTCTTGACTGTTATCTTTTTGTTGGTCTGTGGCTACAGTACATCTCATGCTCTGTGGCCTCATCAGGGACACCGACCCTTGGTGCCACCTCTAAGGTTTTGTCAGTCAACAAAAAGTCTAACTAGTATGTAGAAAGGCGTGTAGTATTGTACTATGCTTTTACGGAACTTTTTCATCAAAAGAATCTTTCAATGTGCGTATGAAGTAGAAGTGCGGGTACTCAAAGACCCAAGAATAAGCAGAAACAAGGGACTGGGGATAGTATTAACTCCAGTCCGTGCATGGAATGTCCTCTGACAAGCTTCCCACCCGAAGCCAGGCTGGAGATGCTCCCTGCTGTAGCGGGGACCTGCTGTCACCCCATAGCATGAGGATAGGGAGGACAGGCCCTGCCCTGCTTCTGCACAGGCCCCGCCCATGCTCTGGAGGCCCAGAGGAACACTCCAGGTCTTGCACAGGGGACATCTTCTAGTTTCTCTCACTTGATTCACCAGGACCTGCTTTGTCTTGGGGAATCTGCAGAGAGAGTTCATACTTCCAGGGTCAGAGCAAGAGTGTTGTAGGAATCACTGGACCTACTTTGGGTTTCTGAAACATCTTCCTTTGATTTTAAATACAAAACATTCAACAAGTTGCTTTACTTCAAATAATAATACATAGTGATAATTTCACTCTGTAATTGAGTTTGTTTTTTCCCTCCTAGCAAATGAAAGTGTGGTGGATGCATTTTTATCTTGTATGTGTATGACCACACACTAAGGCTCAATACACAGACTGAAACTTGGAGGCTGGAGAAATAATTTGTTTATAATAGAAATGACCTTTTAATATATGCTGACCGTTTTGATCTTTATTAAACTTTGGAGATGGAGCTACAACCTATGTATTTTTATAAAAATTTTTGTGCGATTATATGAATCTCCTACATGGTATCAAATGTCATTACCCCCAAATATTTTCTAACATAGTATTGAGTGTAGTAGAATTATGCGGTGATACCATTACTTCACAGGATCAGAAACACTGATAGTTTTTTGTTTTCTTAAAATACAACTGCTGTATGCTATGGAACTTTGATTTGGCAGAATTTATCTGTCAAGGCTCTTTTTATAATTTACTGTGAGTAACAATACAGTGGAGTGGGTACCAAACATCTAATGGGGTTAATGAAGTTTAAGAGAAGCTCTTGACCTTTCCAGACTGCTGCTAACATAGTCATTGATCATAGAATATATATGCTTAATTAGCTCCCTTCCCCTCCCCCCCAAACCATCCTTAGTTGTGTTTGTGAAAGCATTTATTGTTTCAGCTCATAGAAACTGTTTAAAAACATGTTAAAGGACTGGAGAGATGGCTCAGCGGTTGGGGCACTTGCCTCCAGTGCCTAGGGCCCTGGGTTCGATTCCCCAGGACCCACATAAGTCAGACCACAGGGTGGTGGCCCTGGTGCATTCTCTCTCTCTCTCTCTCTCTCTCTCTCTCTCTCTCTCTCTCTCTCTCTTTCTGTGTGTGTGTGTGTGTGTGTGTGTGTGAATCTCTCTGCTTGAAAATGAATACATAAAATATTTTTTAAACTATGTTAAAGGAATGTAGTTAATACTGCTTAGCAGGTTTTAGAAGCACTAGCCCTTCTGATGGCTAAGTTTGGGGTGGGGGTGGGGTGGGGAGTATCATCCTAACCTTCTAGGTGGTGCAAGGACCTCATCACCTTCAGGGTCCAGTGTTACTCTCTTTGGCTTCCCAAGTGTCATTTAAAAATGCGTAATGTACTTGCTTAACTAAGGCAGCCAGACCATTCTGTGCCTTAAGTCTGTGCTGTTGTCCCACTCTTTGTCAAGACATCCATAAATTGATAACATAGCATGACTTCTTTAAGAGAAAAAAATGCATATATATATATATATATATATATATATATATATATAGAGAGAGAGAGAGAGAGAGAGAGAGAGAGAGAGATACACATATAAAAGACTCTAAAATGTGTATAGTTCATTCTAAATCCAAGTAAGAACAGTAGAGAGAGTTATTTTTATAAGTGGTAGACTTTTAGCTTTGGTTCATGGTTAAATCAGTGTTAAAAAAATGTTACACCATAGTTAAAGACTTTTGGGAAAACTGTTGTTGAAAAACATGTTTTAAATCATTGCTGTTTCAATGTCCTGATAACCGGTGTAAGAAAAATAAGAAGGGTTACCAAAAGGTGGAAGCCAGTGTCAAATATCTGGGAAATAAAAACAGGAAGCTCAAGGAACTTGGCCAAAGACCAGTTGGAGAGAAACAGTTGGTTGAATACCTGCATTTTAGCTGTGGGAAGTCATTGGCTGACCATCTTTTGGTGGTTGTGCCCAGCAAAGAAAAAGAAAAATATCACGATTGAAGATTTTATATCTGTTGTCAAGAGTACTATGGGAGGGTAGATATAGAAGAAAATTTGTTCAGTCTCATTGGGACTAACAAGAAGGATTGGTATAAAAAGCAAATTTTCAAGTGGACATTTAAAGCAGTGCTTTCTTTATACACTCTCTAGGCAAAATAGCATGTGGCTGTTCTGTATCATGTACTGACTCTACCCTTTCTCTGCCAGGACATCTCTCGTCCCCTGGATGTCCTTTTTCTATACCTTCTCCCAGATGAGAAGAGAACCAGACAATGTTGATGAGTAGTTTTGTTACACATCTACGTTTTATTTTAAGATGTACTCAATATGCATTTTAAAAAACACATTTATTATTGTGGCTAAAAGGACCAGAAGCGCCCCGATTCCTTAGTCAGGGCAACGACATTCTTCCTCAGCCATGATTAGAACTTTACTCCAGATGTTGGGGTGAAGCCTGACATTAGCAGGTGGAGGCTGCCCTGAGCCCTGAGTGGTCAATCCCTCGCGTGTTTGTGGTTTCTGACTTGGCTGGAGGTGACTTCTCAGTTACTCCCAGGGTCGCTGACTCGCTGCCGGGGCCAGCTGTTTCCGGCTGAGCTCTGGCCCCACAAAGGATTTTCCTGATGTGAGCAAAGAATGTGGAATCCCAGCCCTCTGAGCTCTGGTGAGTGGAGACCACTCCCAGGGCAGGGCCACGTGCCTCTGAGGGGAGTGGGGGCTGCCTTGTGCTGGCCGTGGCCTCCCTGCTAGGATCCTGGGCAGGGGACGCTGCTCCTGACCACCAGTGCAGCTAGTGTTTTTCATGTGGGTCTCTCAGGCCATCCAAACTCATTAATTAGTATTCCCCAGGCATTATCTGGGATTGTAGACAATTCAGCCAAGCTAGACAGTTTATATTTGTTCTTACAGGAGTAAAAAAAAAAAAGTCTGTGAAAGGAAGTTCAAAGAGACACAATGACTTTAGCAGGCATTTACATTCTATCAAAAACTGACCACTGAAAATACCCTTACAATTGTAGAGGTTAAATTAAGTCTCATCGGTAGCTATGTTTATCTGCTTCTCAGATTTACCAATATATACTAATATCTCGATTAAGAAATCAGAAGTAAAAAGTCTTTTGAAGATAGAATGTTTTCATTTTTTTAAAAAAGAGAAAAAGGAAAAATATTAATGAAACGAGGCAGGGCTGAGTACATGCAATTACACGTACATAGACCTTGAGGGGAAGAAGGAGAAGATGGTTTCTGGAGAAGGTTAAGGTTAAGGAAAGTGTGGAGAAGGCCACATTCTTCCGCCCTCCCCCTCGTCACCCCACTCCAAGGCCAAGCCTCATTTTCCTCTCTTTACAGTCTTTCCTACACTCCAGGAAAATGTTTAAATTGCTTAATTTTATTGATGGATTGCATCCTAGAGTTTTCCTTCAGCCAGCTTTCACATTTCAATCTTTTCTATGAAATTCCTAATAATGAAATTGAAGTAAGACAGCTCTTTAGAAAGGAGCCAGGATCCTTAGGGTCAGTCATGGCCATTCCTGACTGTGAAGAGAGTCAAGCAGGTTCTGGCCCAGGCCCAGGGGCCTTAGAGGTGGATCTGACCAGGATCTCACTCCTCACTGGAGGGACGGACACTAGCTAGATGCACAGGCAATGGTGAGGGGCAGAACAGCCAAGACAGTGGGATAGTGTTGTGCATTCATACAGGCTGGAAGTCTCATAAACAAACAGTAAATTGAAGTTAATTAGAATGTTTAAAAGCTCTTCCATGATTCATAAACATGCTAGCTTTCCTTGTAGAATGGATGTCTCTTTTTGAAATATGTGCCTTTCTGAAGAAAGGCATTTAAGAGCATTAAAATTCAATATTTGGACTTTGGAAAAATGTAGACATGTTCTCATAATAAAATTTGACTCATTCCCTAGTGCATATTGACCTCTATTAACCATGCTGGCCTAAGGCACTTGAATAATCTATCCTGAAGTTTCTCAACCATGCTTTTCATGGTGTATACTCTCCGAGATAAGAATCCTGGGCTCACGTTGGCTGTTGATGCATCCGAAGTCCTGGACATTCTCTTTCATAGGGTGCCTTCCTGCTTTTGATTTGTGGTCTCTGTTGCTAAGTGTTTTTTGCATCAGGAGGAAGTGACAGCAGTAAGTGGTGCCTGTAAAGTTGGAAGAGGGAAGGGATTAAGACAAGATGAATTGATGTTTGTGTGCGTTTTAAGGGACTGGAATGTTCTCCAATTGGAGCATGTATTCTTTGTTTCTGGCTGACAACTTCCTAGTTTTCCAAGTGTAGGAAAACTTTATTCTTTTCTCTGTCACTGGAAGTTTTTTTTTTTTTTAATTTCCCGCAAAGCAAGTCCAGTGCTTTCTCCTTATCAGTAGCCGTTCTCTTCCTGTTCCAATAACAAGAGAACAATACAGGAATTTAGTCATGTTAAAAAATTGATACATCTTTGCTTAATGTATCCTTATATTTGTCTGCAGATAAAATCCAAGTTTTATAAAGAATATAGAAGAAAACTTTTGGTAAAATGAACAAATACAGTATCACATACTTGACAGGGATTTCTACCCCTTCCCACTTACCCAGTTTAGAACATAAAAATAAAACTCTCTTGGGCTGGAAAGATGGCACAGTGGTTAAGGCACTTGTCTGCAAAGCCTAAGGATCTGGGTTCGATTCCCTAGTGCCAATGTAAAACCAGATGCACAAAAGTGACACATGTGTATGGAGTTCCTTTGCAGTAGCTGAGGGCCTTGGCATGCCCATTCTCTCTCTCTCTCTCTCTCTCTCTCTCTCTCTCTCTCTCTCTCTCTCTCTCTCTGCTTGCAAAACAAAAAACCTCTCATTTTTCTTTTAAAGTGTGTTCCCATGCTATGTAATTAAGTTTGGAAAACCTGAAAGATGGGAGGAACATGGGTTGACCCCTGCCAGAAGGACATTGTAAAAGTGTCTGAACTATGAGGTAGTGTTGTTTGTATGTTTACATTGTAAAATTGTATTGACTGTTCACCTGCTTTGGCAAAAGAAAAAGCAAGTTTGGTCTGCTTCACAGTGCTTTCATAAACACTAGAAGTGTGTTTTTGCAACAGTGAACCTGAAAGGATACTTTCTCAGTGTATTGATGCAGTTTGATTCTGTGAGGGGATGGAGGGGGACTTGCAAGTATCCTTGGAGCCCAAGAGAAAGGAACTGATGACCTGTCTCACGGCGCTCATGCTGCGACCTCAAATGACCTGGCTTGATCACTAGGTAGGAAAATCTTACATTCTCAGTTGTTTCTCATCAGATCTAGGTAACTAGTCAGGTTGTTAAACTGCCCAAATACCTTCATATAACGTTCAAAGTAATGGATCTCTCTGTGTTAGTAAAGAGAAAAATCTAATATTCTGTTTCCATGAACTTGTTGCCGGTTGGCCTTCTGATTACTAATCATAGTGGAATCTTCTGAATGCTTCCTAGCTGAGGGCCAGCTTCCTGAGATCCCGTCAGGAATTTTTCAAATGAAATTGTGCTATGATAGTGTTTGTTACACCTTAATGCAGTAGGGAACTCTCAAAAGTGTTATCTGTGTGTCCTTTCATGCCTCAGGCTGGTTCCATGGCTGCTGAAGTATAAGCCTCAGAATGTTTGGCTATGTCTAGGGCTAAACACGCATGCAGGCACATATGTACACCTAGTGACTGATAGATAATACTTGCAAATAGACGTGACCATTTGATTATCTCTATCCCGTGTGCAAATGTCTGCATGTAGTAGCGCTGTGTGCTGTTAAATATGACAGAGCTGACAGTGGTGTTCCATTCTCTGATTAAGAGTTTTCTGAAAATTTTGCTCCTGCTTGATGGTGAAAATGAGTCATAGACTGTCCCCTGTCCATATACACATTCTAGCAATTCTTTGTAAGAATTGGTGTGATATTTATGTGCTTTGTAAACAGCTTATGGAGAGAGGACAAGCTATAACCCTTCAAATAAATATTATTCAAACTCCTTCCACTTTCATTTCCCTTATCACCAGGACAACCACACCCAAGTTTACTATTAAACTGTGTTGTCTATCTGCTTCCCCCACACTAGGGAGGCTATCCCTATTGAGTAGCAAAGGAAATCTGAGAGATAACGCTGAATACTGTCTTCCTTGTAGAGCAACAAGTTGGAAAGCTTGTCTCTTCCAGGTAGACAAGAGGTGCATGGCGCATGATTAGATGGTATGTCCGTTAGTAACCATGATGACTCCCAGCAGAATTATTCCAAACATTCCAGTAAATAACCCAGGGCTCTGGTAAACAATAGGAGAGTGGCTGTTCACTTACCAACTGCTTCAGTTTTCTATATATGGAGGGGAAACCTTGGGACAAAGGTAAAAATGGCACAGAATGGAGGTCTCCAACTTTCTGATTTGAGGTCTTGCCTAGAAATCTTGCCTTGGAGAAACCTCCTTGGAGAAGCCTTCAAAGTTGGCCATCTAAGCCAGTGGTGGGAGTCCTTTCCTGTATTTTACTGCTTTCTGTATTAAAGAGTTCATCACATGTTAGTCTTATTACTGTTTTTAGTTTAGAGGGATTTTAACAAACTTACATATTAATTTTAATGCTTCATGCATTCATGCTATCTATTAACCTTGCCAGTAAGATTTTTGATAGATAGCTTAAAAGTTCTTCTTGTTTCAAATATGTTTTTGAAAACTTCGATGCATGTTATGACACCAAATTTGCTTAAGATACTGGTTGATTTTAGTTATATTTCTTTTTAGTTGATATTTTTATTATCCAAAATTAGATACATTGTATTAGTAAATATTACATTGGTATCCCCGATTCCCTCCTCCCTGTCCCCAATCCACTGGGGAGCCTCCTCGGTGGGCATACTGGGTCGTTCCATGAGGTAGGAGTTATGGATAGCACAAGAGGTTCCCCTCACACTTGTGTGTTTTTGCTGAGGGGGGCAATGTCTCTGGATATTCTCCCCCACCATGACTCTTACACTCTTTCTGCCCCCTCTTCCGCTTAGTTCCCTGACTCATGGTGGATGAGATTTAAGACTGCTTTATTGTTGAGATCTTTATGGCCTCTGTACTTCTGCTTTAGGTCGTGTTGGAAATTGTTGGTGTCTGTCACGCTGGCTTCTCCTAGGTTGACTGATTAGCTGTGCTGATAGATCTCTTGCTATCCACTCACTCTCTCAAGGGTTTCATTTGGGGCTACACGATAAGCCTGGGGTGGTTCATCTCTTGCCAGAATGTCATTCCTCTGCCTGTAGCTCATTGGTGGAGTTGAAATGACCTTGGCTCTCTCACTGCCTTCTGAAAAATACAAATAAACGGTCTCTCCATCAGAGAGTGAGGTCAATATGGGTTATAGTTATCTTTCTTATAGACAGAGATCCTACGTTCTATGATCAAAAAGCACATTTCACATCTTTGTATATCTCATGTGAATCACCTGCTATGAAGAGAAATACAATTGTTGTACCTCATGTTATTCATTATCTGTAACATCAAAAATAAATAAATGTTGGGAGGGGGGTGTCGTAATTCACAACATAGAAATGCACTGAGGGACTAGGAGACAGTGTGACATGGATTTAAGAATGACTTGACTTACTCACTAGCCTGGTGAGAGGACTGGATATCAGGAAGATGAACCTATCCTCATTAATTAAAAAAAAAGCCCTAGAAATTTAAATAAATCACATTTTTAAATGATACGAAGATAGTCCTTAAATACTGCTGAATAAATGCTTCTGTGTTAAATGTACATCAATGGCATATCTAATAAACTGAGAGGGTGACAAAAATCATTCACTCATGGCTTTAAAATCTGTAAGCCCTTTAATGTTCTTTTGACCTTCAGTTAAAGGACATAGTCACACAGAGAGGAAATGCCTCAAATTCTAGCATCTGGGTTTGTTTCTTTATACTTTTTGGCACAGTTACAACAGTAGGGTTTTTCTTTCCGTGTGTGTGTGTGTGTGTGTGTGTGTGTGTGTGTGTGTGTGTGTGTTTCCACAGAACAGTCAACACAGGCTTCTCACACAAGTAGGAAAGGACAGTGGTGGGGCCAAACACAATAATGCTTCTGCTCTGATCTATGTGGCAGAGCCTCACTGAATGGCCTGTTGTTTCGAAGTGAGCCTAGAACCAAAAAAGCAAACAGAAACCCACAGAAATGCAAATTTTGTATAAAATTAGATACATACGTGTGTGCACATAAATATATTTATGTGTACTCAGTGCTTCCTAGAGTGGACACTATGTTACATTGACCCTGTGGGATCCTTGTCAACTGTGGCCAGGTTGTTTGGTCTGCATGTGGTTTTTGGATCCACACCTGGATTTTCAGCTATTTGAAGATTTTTCTCCAAGAGTTTCTTCTGTAGTTGAGAAAGTAACCTTGTTTAGTGGAAATCCTTATAAAAATGTGTATCTTGACAGGAGTGCTTTATTGCAGCTCATTTAGTATTTCAGACAGATTTCTTCTTTATCCTTAATGAAAGGTCACTTGAACTTCAGAGAATGAAGCAGTGAGATTTTACTTTTTCCATTAAGAAAAAATACTTCAAATAGAAAACCGGAGACACTAGCCTGTTTTCATGTTTGTCTCACTTTGCATCCAGTGGGTTTGGCGTGATGTGAAGTCACGTCTTTCAGCTGACTACGATCCTCATGGGTCGGAGCCTCTGCTATTATAGAGAGCAATCCTCTTCTGCATGTTGACTTCAGATTAAAAGCAGTTCTTAAAATTAACCTGAAAATTTGTTTTCCAAAACTTATAGATTTGCCAAAGTTTGTTATAGCCAAAGTGTATATGTTTATTCTGTTTAGTTAAATTCAGAAGAATAATGTCTTGCTCTTAGTAATTACCTCACATATAGCTGTCCAGTTTGTTTATTCATTCATATGTTTCATTTGCTAGTGATGTAGCTCACTGGTAGAGTCCTTGTCTAGCATTCATTCATTCATTCATTCAGCAGATATTTATGGAGCATTAAACATTACTTTGCTAGATTCAAAGTAAAGGAGACAGACAAGAGTCTGGTCCTCCCAGTCAGTCTTATGGGGCTTACATAGAGTCATGTAGTTGCTGCTAACTCACAGGCTGCTAGGACAGTGATGAGGTGGTTGAAGAGAGTTTGTCTGCAGACACAGCTCTTAAAGTGGACTAGGAGGCAGAAAGAAGTTAGCTATAGCAAGATCCTGGAGAAGTACATTCTAGATAGAGGAAACCAAATGTTCAGTGATGCCAGTGTGGGATGTGTGTGATGCTTGGGGATCCAGAAGGTTTGGTGTGGCTGTTGGGTATTGAGAGATGAGGAGGGGGCAGGCTAAGCAAGGAAGGACTCAGTGTACAGCTTACAAGTTAACAAGTTTGGATTTTACCCACAATATATGTGGGATTGCTGACAGGATGTTTATCTTCTGCTAGAGATGATAGGACACACTTTTTAAAAGATCAGCTCTTGACTGCTCTGTGAAAAATGGATTCTAGCTGGAGTTGGCAATCAAGCTGGAAGATTCCTTTGGACACTGAAGAAGAGCCAGGAGAATTCCATGGGCCATCCCAGGGTGCTGGTGGAGGAGGTGGGGAGAAGGGAGTGGATCCTGTGTGTCACTTGGAATCCCATAGTTGGTGTATTGGGTCTGGGGGTCAGGATAAAGAGACATGTTGAGAGTCACTGCCACGTTTCTGGCTTGGGCAGTTGGTGCTCTTTCCTGAGACAAGAAGACTGGCAGAAGCAGAGGGGAGTTAAGGTGACCCTTTGAAATGCAGCAGGTACAGCCGGCCCAGGTGCATGTGCACCCTCTTCTTCCAGCATTGATCATGTTTGGTTGGTAAGTCACTGAAGTGACTAGAGTACCTAGAGCCCTTAAGGAGAATTATGAAGATTCCACCTTGGTGACTCCTGATTCTGGTGGCTCAGCTTTTCCTTCTGCTGGCTTATCCAGTCCTCTACCTCTTTCACAGGCTGTGTTTCTCCCCTGACCTCTAGGGAATGTTTGTTGTTCTTCCGCAGGGATGTCAGCAAAACTCATACCCCAATTTGCTGACTTCCCTCTAAAATTATTCAGAGTCTTTCTGTAAAGTTTTGGAAACACACATCTACTGTTTCAGGCATGATTATTCTTGTGCTGGAATCCCTGGGGATCCGGGACCAGCTGAGGAAATACAAGTTGATGTGTGTCGTAGCTCATGTATATTCCAGAGCATCCATTCAGGTCCTCCAGCCTCTAACTGAGGGCTTGAATATGCTGGGACTTTCTTATGTTTTCTGTGTCAAAGCATACCCCATCTTATTCTCCTGTGTGCGTGCCTATTTTCCTGGAAGCAGACAGTGCCTGCCACATAGATGATAAATAGTAAATGGTATATGAAACAATAACATCAAAACTAAGTTATAAAATAAACCTTGGTAAAACAGAAGCATGAGGACTGTATTTTACAGTTATAGAGCTATTACAGGCTTGGGATGAGAAGAATAACATACATTTATGAACAAAGTGTTTCCTTAATTATGAATAATCAATAGAGGTGATATAAGCATATTGCCAGAAGAATCCTAAAATATAAAATCCATTCAGAATTTTTGAAATATCCCCAATTTTGATCTTGAATATTAACTATTATAAGCTGATAAGGACAAATGTATGTGATTATTGAAGATTTCCCATCAGTAGCAAATAAGTCATTACTTATTATTTGTAATACTCTGTACTCAGAAAAGCAAAGACATAACAAGTTTAATATTTTTTTGACCTGTATTTGGTTTTAGTTGTACCTCATTTTATTTCAGCTCACCATTTTGGCCCTAGTCACACTTCTGTATTATTGCTGCCAATTTTTTTTAGATACAAAAGGAAAATCATATTTGCTGTATGCAGTTGGAAGAAACCCTGGCACTTACTCCTCCAGAAACCTAAGAGAGAAATTATTAGCCATATCCAGACCAGTAGCTGACTGGCTCTGACTCTTCCTCCCAGGAGCATTCCTGATTAATGGGGGAATCTTCTCTTTCCGGAGCCCAGGCTGTCCTGGCTGCAGAACATGGCCAGCTGCACAGCTCCAGCCACTGCCAGAGCCCGCTTCTGTTCCACTCCCCCGCGTGTCAGAGGTGGGGGGACAGATGGACAGATGAGCAGAGAGGCGGGAAGAGCAGCTAGAACAACCTGAGACCCAGGCCCTCTCACCAGGGCCCTTCGCTCACAGCCAAACTGCTGCGAAGCCCCTTCCCTCTGCCTCTCCATTCCTTCTTTTCTTCCTGGCTTTTTTACTGGTCCACTTAGTTCTACAACTTCTCCCTTTTCCCTCCTTTCTCCTCTCTCACCATGTTTCTCACTTCTGCTTGCCCCTTGTCAGCTTCTGCTATTGCGTTCCCCTGCCCCCCACCCAGTACACTGAAATAGCTTCATCTGTCAGCCTGTTTCCAACAACAATAACTCACCTTAATTCTTTAACAACCTAAAATACTTCCCAACTTAACAGTGCTGTTGGAGTTTATGGCAACATTGGTGGCCTAAAATGATAAAATAGTATCATAGCAGATCATAGATACTTAATTTTTGATCCTTTTTTAACCTTTTCAATCTATTTTATTTCAAAAGCCTCTTATGCAAATGGTTGAAGTCCTGTAGGTTCTCAAAGCTAAAGAAATATCTCTACTACATCTATGAATTTTAAAAAAACAGGACACAAAATCTGAAATAAATTGCTGACAGGTAAACCCTCACCAAAGAGATTTGACTATAGTGAAAATTCAAGGGTACAATAGTAAGTATGGCATGACCCTAATTTAAGGTAATTCTATCTTTCTTGGGAAGGGAACCGTAAAAGTCATTCTCTCGAATAAAAAGTAGAATGAAATAATTACTTCCTAAGTTCAAAGATCACAATAGTTCTGAGAAAGAAGTCCTATTCTGACTGGGAAAAATGGGACTTGATTTTCTTCTGGAGAAGGGGGCATTTAATTTGTCCCTTGAAGGTGAACAGAATTTCAGCAGATGGTAAAAAATGACCAAGCACCTTCCAGACCTAGGGAGCGATCTTGATAATGGTGAGAGTCTAGCAGGGCAAGGGACAGACCTCCAGGGTTCAAGAGTGCCTGGGAGGACTTGAGCGTGGCCTGTGCCTTGAGGAAGGTGATGGCAGAAGGATCAGGTGTCAGACTAAACCATAGCCCACAGGCAAAGTGATATAGTCTAAGTGTTAGAACCTGTGAGAATGAATGCTCCAGGCAGAGGAAGAGCCTGTCGAGGGGAAGGCAGGGCACAGCGTCCTGCTCGCTCAACTTTTTTTAAACAACTTTTAAAAAGCATTTTTATTTTTATTTATTTGCAAGGAGAGAGAGAGGGGAAGGGTGGGAGGGAGGAAGGGAGGGAGGGAGAGAGAGAGAGAGAGAGAGAGAGAGAGAGAGAGAGAGAGAGAAAGGGAAGGAGGGAGGGAGGAAAGACAGGCAGAGAGAATAGGCATGCCAGGGCCCCCAGCCACTGCATATGGACTCCAGATGAATGTGCCATCACTTTATGTTATGTATCTTTTATGTGGGCACTGGAGAACCGAACTCTGGTCATTATGTGTTAAAGGCAAGCGCCTTAACCGCTGAGCCATCTCCCCAGCCTCTCTCAGCTTTTGGAATTTCAGCTCTTGTTCCTTCATGCCCCAGTCAGTCCCTTCACTGTGGAGTGCAAAGGTGAGGTCTAGCTGCTCAGCCAGGGAATCTGCCCCAGAGATGAGATGAGGTAAAGTGCCCTCAGTCAGTAGCACCCCACCTCTAAGACTCTGCCTCTTGGCTCTGTGCAGGAGTCAGATTGCTGGATTCAGTTTTGTGTTCCTTGGGTCTCGGTGCTGAGATGTGCCAGCATTGATGGTGGGCTGGTTGCTTAGCCTCCCGTGTCTTCTTGATGAAAAGGAGGAAGTAATTTGGCTGTAAGATCCTCACTGTATAAAGTTGCTTAAAATCTAAGCGCCATTCCTCCCATTTCTAACTCTGTCCTTCCCTGTGGCCCTCCTCACTTCTCTTCTGCTATGAGTGTTGGCTTTGTTTAGCCATACCATACCTGTGATAAGCATAAGTAGATGTTGCTAATTTAACAGTAGCACATTTAAGAACATTTTCTGAGTAAAGAAGCTGCATGGTGTGTAAACTCAGTGTCCCGCAAAAAGGTGTCCTAAAGTTTAAAACTAAAAGTTCTAGTCATAAGAAAGGCTTGTTACTCTGAGGACCGCAGGGAGATGTCACTGAGAGAGGACTTGACCCTCGGTAGTATTAAAATATACTTTAATCAGTTCCATTAATAATTTTGTCCAGCCGGGCGTGGTGGCGCACGCCTTTAATCCCAGCACTCGGGAGGCAGAGGTAGGAGGATTGCTGTGAGTTTAAGGCCAGCCTGAGACTGCATAGTGAATTCCAGGTCAGCCTGGACTAAAGTGAGACCTTACCTCGAAAAAAACAAAAAAAAAATAACAATTTAATTAAAATAATAATAATAATTTAATTAAAAGGCATTACACCTTTTCAGACAGTTGTGGTCATGACGATGAGTGCATGGGTCATTAAGAACTACAGCTGCTGAAGGCATCCATGTTAATATCACGGTCTCCTGTGTACATTATTAATAAGAATACATCACTTTTTATTTTAGATAGATTCACTGACATCACAGAATAGGTACTTTTCATAGTGCCAACTTGTTAAGGCTCTGCCAGACTTCATACGTCTCCATGTGCAATAACGTTCTTGGCCCAAATACCTTATTTACCATATTGAATAGACTGAATGCACTCATTTTATTTAGTAAGAGTCTCCAGCCTGGAAGAGTAGTCCTTTTCATATCGTTTGTCTTATTCTGAAATGTATGCTGAGCATAAAGATTCATGTTATTTTTTTCTGTAATCATTTATTTTCAAAACAAATGCATTAATAAATAAAGAGGAGTTTTTAAAAATACTCTGACATAGTTGTATATAGTACATCTAAAATGCCTGGGCTGTAGCTGTGTACAATAGCTGTATTTGGTGATGAGATAAAGAAACAAGAGAAGTTCATAATTTAATCTTAATGCCAAACTCATGACATGATTGTTTTGTTTTGTTCTCCTGGCCTTGTACATTGCAAAGCGCATTCTGTGTGCTGCTTTTTTTAAACATTCTGTCACTTCTCATTCTTTTGTTTCCTATCTTTGAGCCTCTAATTTACATACATATGTATATGTACATGTATGTGCGTTTGTATGTATGGGTATATATATAATTTCCTCCAACTTCCTGCCTTCTTTCTTCATCCCATATCTTCTCTTGCTGAGCTTTCCATGGTTAAAGTGGTCTCATGCCTCCTAGCAAGCCACACTTCTTTTACTTGCTTGTTTAAAAACCAGCTACCTTCCCCTGTGGGGGTAGCAGTGGTAGATCATTGGCTTAGCATTCACAAGGTTTTGGGTTACAGCCCCAGCACTGCAGACAAATAAAAATAGATGAATTGAAAAACCAAAAAAAAAAAAAAAAAACCCAAAACAACAACAACAAAAAATAGCTAGACATGGTGGTGGCACTTACCTTTAATCCCAGCACTCAGGAGGCAGAGGTAGGAGGATCGCCATGAATTTGAGGCCACCCTGAGACTACATAGTGAATTCCAGGTCAGCCTGGGCTAGAGCGAGACCCTACCTTGTAACCCCCCCCAAAAAAAAATTGAAAACTCATACTTCTGAGAGTATGTTGTAATAATATTTATAAAATACCTGTCGTTTTCCAAAAGTCACCAGGTACCATGTCCAGATTCTTGACTACTCACAAGAACCCTGTGCAGCAAGTCAAAGGGGTGGAGGCACTTGCCCACCGAAAGACTCCCGGCCGTGTGGAGGTGGGGCCAGAGCTAGAGCTGTGATGCTCTTGCTTAGCACCTCCTGCTCATAACCAGTGACTTTATTGCTTGGATCTTAGAATGCTCACCAGTGATGTCACAGGTGCAGTGCAGACATGCAACCACTGGATTGGAGCCTGTGGCCCTCCCTCTTCCTCTTTCAGTACTGTAGGCCACTGAGAGATGAGCTGTGATAGGCTGACCAACTCTTTTTTCTTTTTTTAAAATTTATCTGTTTATTTTCAAGGAGACACACACATACAGAGAGAAAGAGGGAGAGAGAGGAGAGAGAGAGAGAGAGAGAGAGAGAGAGAGAGAGAGAGGGAGGGAGGATGGGCACATCAGGGCCTCTAGCCATTGCAAGCAAAGTCCAGATGCTGCAACACTTTGTGCATCTGGCTTTATGTGCATATTGGGGATTCAAACCCAGGTTGTTGGGCTTTGCGGGCAGTTGGCTTAACCCTGGGCAATCTCTCCAGCCCAGTGTCTAATTCTTTCCAGAAGCCAAGCACATCTTCTCTGTAGAGCCCAGAAGCTCCTGGGACTGGTAAGAAGATGGCAATCACGTCGTGTTTTTCTGCTGTGTCCCCTCTGCCTGTGTCACCTCATCCTGTGGAGCCCACTGGAGTCTAGCATCACGAGCTGAGAGCACTAGCTGGTCAGCTTGGAGGAAATTGCTACAGCATTGTAAAAACTTGTATTTTCATACAGTCTTTTTGATCCCTGGAACCACATAACTACTATTAAATTAAATCCAAAATCATAAACAGACATTTAATTTCAGTGCTTATATATTCTGACCTCATAAAATTAATACAGAGCTATTTTCCAAAGATGTTTTTACATAAGTTTAAGTGTATGACTTTCATGTAATCATGGTTTGTTTTTTTCCTGATTAAATTCCTTCTGGAGAAATTAAGCATTTAAGTGGTACTATGAAGAGGCATTTGGACATTGTTGAAAGCCTGTAATTATTGCTATCTAAATGCTTATTTACTTTTGCTAAGAACTATTGAAATTAACCTTCATAGAGAAAACGTGTTTCTTGATGAATTTTCTTTCAAAACCATTTTCAGTAGTCAGTTTTCTAGTCTAACAAGATGACTTCTTTTCATTTTTAAGCTTCTTTTTTTCCTACTTCCATTCCATAAAAAAAATATGCTAACATTTTGATGTATTTGTAAGGATGATGCTCTAATTTAGCTAGAGAAAGGGAATTACCAACTGGTGAAAATAATACATGAGTATTAGTTACATTGAGATTATTGGGCAGTGTGTTATGTTCCCACCACTGTAGCAGGATAACTGAAAACAGCTTACAAAAAGAAAAAGATTTACTTTGACCCACAGCGTTGGCATTTCCAGTGCGTGTTTGGTTGGTCCTGTGTAGCATGTCATGGTAGAACAGAATAGCTCCCCTGAGGGCTAAAGCAGAGGGAAGGATCCAGAGTCCCACAATCCCTATGGGGCCAAACTTCTCCCACACCCCACCTTGCAAAGACTCCACTGCCTCTCACTAATACCACTTTGGGGCCAACCTTTTGCACATCATTCTTTGAGGGACATGGAAGATCCGGGCTATGACCGGGAGACTGGTGGAGTCTGTTTGTAAGAAATACCAGTGCAGGGGACGTGCTCCTTGTCGTGAGAGTGCCCTTGCTCCCGCCTCGCCTGTCTTTGCCTCTTCTTTCCTCTCCTCTTTGTTCCTGTCCTTTCCATCTTCCTGCCAGTTGTCTGCATTGTTGGTAGCATCTGCCTTTTGAATACCTTTTGAAGTTGGGTTTTTATCTTGGGAAATAGCCATAAGGCATGTAGAGTCACATCTCATTAATAACATAGGTAAGCACTTTGGAGAATTCTATTTTTGCTAAAACATAACCTCAAACTATTCGGCACCAAGAGGGATTTTATTGTATATCTCGTGAACTGCTATAAAGGAAAATGTCAAAAGGAACATTACAGAAAAGTGTTGAGAAATGGTGGAATTGAAATAACCGTATAACTTCCCAAGGTGACTTTGAAGAAGATTATGATTTGAATATATAGATTCTCTATTTTTTTTGCTTCTTAAAAGCTTTGACTCTTTAGTTTTTTATTATATCTTATACTCTAAACATACTTAATATTCTATATGTCAAAAATGACTTTAGAATACTCTAATAGCTCTCTCTGTCTTTAGTTTGAACATTTGTGGGTTACTATGTATGTGGTAATGTACAGTACTAGATAGCTTCAGTTCATATAACTAGATGGTGGCAGGGTAAACCTTTTCCCACCTTGTGAAAGTCAATAGTTTTAAGTGTTGATCAAAAGCTCTACATATCCAAGATTCTTGGGTTCTGATAGCTGTGCAGTGTGGAAGCTTTCCTCTCTGTAATTGCCAGTGTTTAATGTGTAAGAGTGATTTCACTACCTAATCCTCCTCCGATTCTCCATTAGTTTAGCTAATAAATTCACTACTGCAGATGGGCCTATTATGGGAGCCAGGATTATTGTGGGAGGGTGCTATGATGCTAAGGTTTTGTTTTGTCAGTGTTGTGTGATCGCCGAGATGAAAAAAATTTAAATAATGTGGTAGAAAGTCAGCTTCATGAATTAAGTGAACCAAGTTTAACGATGTCCATTTTATTCCTGTGATGTTCTCTGAGTACTTCATGGAATGCTTTGGAAATAGTTGTTCGCCTCAGGACCTGTTACGGCTGAGTGGTCTTGACCATGGTCTACAAGTCACGCTTCTTGTTTCCTTCATTGGATCAGACCAAAGACTATAGAAACACTACAACGCATTATCCAACCGAAACCTGATTAACTTTCTTTCCAATGAGCTTATATGAATATAAAGAAGGGGTATAGCTGAGTTCAAATTCCAAGCATGGAAGTCTTCCCATAATCCCAGCATTTGGGAAGTGGTGACGGGATCTCCAGGGTAGGCAGTCTGGCTAGACTAGCCAAATCGCCAGGGGCTAGGTTTTAGTGAGACCCTGTCTCAATATATAAGGTGGAGAGTTACCAAGTAACAGACACAACATCAAGCTATAGCCTCCTACACGAATGTGCACACATACACACATAGAGAGAGAGAGAGAGAGAGAGAGAGAGAGAGAGAGAGAGAGAGAGAGAGAGAGATGCAGACTGAGTGGCAAAGAAAAGAATTGCTTCCATTCTAGTCTTTTTGACTTTGTGGGATCTCCTTCAAAAGTCAGATTGGTAGGTATCTTAAGAGTTAATTTTCAAGCTTTTTTTTTTGGTTTTTTGTTTTTCGAGGTAGGGTCTCACTCTAGCCCAGGCTGACCTGGAATTCACTATGTAGTCTCAGGGTGGCCTTGAACTCACGGCAATCCTCCTACCTCTGCCTCCCGAATGCTAGGATTAAAGGCGTGTGCCACCACGCCCGGCCATATAACGCTTTTTAACAAAACAAATGAACCTGGTGAGTTTCTGGATCTGATATGGAGCATTTCGATACACCTGAGTTAAACAGGGTCATGTAGGAGGCCCTGGGCCAATCAGCCAAATCTCCTTGAAGCCATATAACCACGTTAGACTTTCAGTGGAGCATGCTTTTAGCTATTTAAAATTATTACCACACTGGACCTAGAAACCCATGAGAAGTACATAAAGTTACTTCAGTCGTACCCTCTCCTCTGCTGGTTAAGCCCTGTGTCAATTTTACAGTGTTGGTTTGTTAACAAAATCAATATAGTTACAGCACAGTGTTAGACTCATGCATAGTTTAGTGTGTTGACATTTCCAGAGTAAGAGAATAGTAGAAAGCACACAGCTGCTGAAGGGCCCAGGCATTTTACAGTTGTGTAGAGGATAAGAGCCTTTGAGAACTTGACATTGTTTCCATGCTTTCAGTGAACCAAATCATTTGAGTCCTTTCTCCATGTATCATTTGAGCCTCCGAGTTTACATTGTTGGTATGGTTCTTTGACATAAAAGAAGCCCTGAGTTTGTTTTTTTTTCAAAAGATCTTTGGCTTCTGATCTAGAGGCTTTTTAAAAAATATTTATTCATTTTCAAGCAGAGATACACAGAGAGAGAGAGAGCGCGCACCAGGGCCACCACCTTGTGGGGCTGGCTTATGTGGGTCCTGGGGAATTGAACCTGGGGCCTTAGGCACTGGAGGCAAGTGCCTTAACCACTTAGCCATCTCTCCACCCCTCCCTGAGTTTTTTAAGTACAGCAAACAGAAGTCATTTGTATGCTAGGTAAAAACCCTTCCAAACAAACTAATGTCTCTGATTCCCTTTATATACGAGAAAACCGAGACTAGGAAATGTCACCCTGGTCACTGTGCTCAACAAAGTCCCTGACGCATCGCAGGCACTCAGTGATTGTGTGTTGAAAGGGAGGGATGGATTTATTGATGGTAGAAGAAGATGGAGCACCTGGTAAGCTACCTGTTAAGGTCTGGGTGTTAGTGTCCAGAATGCCTTCAGGGATCAGGAAGGGTTGAGAGTGGCAGTCTGGGCAGGTGCATGTGGAGGAGGAGCACACCTCAGGGCACTGTTTTCTGAGTGTGTCTCGTCACTAATCACAAGGGAGACAGAGGAGTGTGGCCAGTTGCCGCATCACAGAGAACTCCTTTCATTTATACCATCTCTTCCTGTCTTCTGCATACTTGCTTTAAAGATTGTCTGCATTTCAAGGCCCTGATAAAAATTTCCCTTCTCAGGATTCAGTGGTTAAAGGTAGTGGCTGGGGTTCAATTCCCAAGCCATTCATGTAAGCTGGATGCCAAAAGGGGCACAAGCGTGTGGTGTTCAAAGGCAGTAGCAAAGGGCACCCCAGTATGACCCCTCCCACATAAAAATAAACCAGCAAATAAATCTATCTTCCCGAATTCCCTTCTCCCGCTAAGCCTTCTCTCACCTTCTGAGCTCACCTGAACTCACGAGTCTCTCCTCTCCTTTCTCAGTAGCGACCGTCCTTTTCCTCTCAGGCCAGTATAAATTTGCACTTATTGGGTCAGTTGTAAGCTGTGGCATGATGTACCAGCTAGTATCTGCAAAGATCTTGGAACTCTCAGTCCACTATCATACTTTCAGTTTTTATTTTATTTTTATTTTTCGGAGGTAGAATCTCACTCCAGCCCAGAGTGGACTACTCACTCTGCAGTCTCAGGATGGCCTTCAACTCAAGCAGTCTTCCTACCTCTGCCTCCTTAGTTCTGGGATTAAAGGCATGTGCCACCATGCCTAGTTTATTTTTTATATTTTTAAGTAGCCCAGTAATGGTCTGGATCTTTTGAATATCGTCAGGTTGGTTCACAGATCTCACATCTCTTATTTGAGGCTTTAAGGTCACATAAAAGCCCTAGTATACATCAAGAGTCACCTGTATCAAACTCTGTGTTTTCCAAAAAGAATGTATGTCCAATGGGATTCAGTTTCTAGAAGGAACTGTCTTGATGAGGGAAGACTATAAAACTGTCCTCTCCAAGTAGAACTAGGGGTCAGAGCAATTGTCAGTGTAAATCCTAGAGCTCTTGACACTGGGCAGTGAGTCGGGGAGAAAGGTAGCTCTTAATCTGTCGTGAGAAAAACACTGGGAATAGCCATTCACATGTTACCAGTCTGCTAAGCTCCCAGCATCCTTGGAGAAATGTTCTAGGATTACCTCCTCTCTTGTCCATATCCACCCCACTGCCTCTTGTGTCTGTCTGTCCCTCCCTCCTTATCCAGGGCAAATTCTTCTGTTCATAGTTCTAACAGGGCAAAGCATTGACATCCAACCTGAATTTTAAAACGCTATACTCCTAAAGGTGAGAGCTAGCTGTGACTTGAGGGACAGAGAAATAGTAGGGAAAGGGATTGTAAATGAGAGAATAAAGAAGGAAGGCTGGCTTTACTTCCTAATGTGCAGAAATTTATACCTCCCCATAAGACTGGCCAAGCATACACCCAGTGTCAGGATATGGTCTTAGCCCCCACCAGATGTTCTCAGGAGAGAACAAGCAAAGAGCTCAGCCAGGAGGAAGCCCCAGTAGCTGCATGGAGCCCTGCACTTGGAAGTGCTCTCAGAGGTGGGAGACATTCTAGGCCTGGGAAACAGATACCCAACTTCCATATCAACCCTTGGAGTTTTTGAAATATCTTTATTATGCATAAACATATACATTATATGATCAAATCTTGTGAATGTGTCCCCGTTTCCCTCCTCTCTGTCTCCTGCCCACTGGGGTCCTTCCTCGGTGCCCATACTGGCTCTGTCCATAGGTAAGCCTTGTAGTTTAATCAGCTCGTCTGATCTTAGGATTTCTGCTTGCCTCTGCCCAGGCTTCTTAGTCTAAGGAGACTGGGAAAGTTGCCGAAGGTCTCAACTGCCTGGGAATTAGATGGTCATAGAGCAGTGATACGGGGCCCAGAGTTCTTCAAGAGAGGAGTCTCCTCTGGGCTTGCCTTCCCTCCCATTCCTGGCATGTGTGTTCACAGGTCTCACAAGAGGAGGCCTGGCAAGTGTGGGTGGGCAGCCTGTCAGCACCTGGCTGGTGGACAGCACCGCAGCCAGCCACAACTGGAGGTTGCTCTTTTGACCTTCCTCAGCCATGCCACTTACAAAAAGTTATTCGTTTGTTTTGGTCCAGTGTGTTTATTAGCTGACTTCATGATAAAAGAGCTCTGTAATCAGGCCATGTTTAAGCTAGGCTCTAAGTGGTTAAATACTATATAAGAGATTTGAATAAGTATCAGGGAAAGATGCTGGCTAAGGACTGAAGGCTGGGGAGGGTAGGATGCTGGCTAGGTCCTGGTCTACCCAGTGCAGGATTTCCCAGGAGACCTGGTTGAGGCCATTAGCTGAGTGACCATTGAGTAGGTCATTGGCTTGTCCAAGCCACGGTTGTCTTCACAGTTGTCTAACAATTTAAGTCCAATAGACAAAATCAAACCTGCATTTTATTCATAGACATATTAATTCAGCTATAGTCATAGTTAAATTTTCAACCTTCCAATTCATCCTTTTTGTATATTTTAATTGGAGAAAGATAGCTTTGTTAAAAATTCTGATGTACAGACTATTTGAAAAGAAGCCAAGGCTTTCTGTGTAGAGTTCCTGTGTATGGAAAAATGTAGGCTTACTGGGAATAAGGATTTCCTACTTGTCATCATTTTTATTGAAATACCCAACCTCGCTGCTGTGTCTCATACATGGTGAAGTTATTGAGAGGTAAAGAATCTTCCAGGTACTTTTGACAAATAGACATTGCACTCTCTTAAACTCCTGTATTGCTTGAGTGACTTTTCAGGAGGTTTGGTGTACTTTCACCCTTAAGTGGACAAGACACTTCCACTGTCCAGATTATTAACTTCTGGAGTAAACTTGCTGCTAAGGAACCTCACTGTCTTCTCATCTATGTGTCCTTTCTCTCTTTCAAGCATAGATACAAAATTTTAGTTAGAGATTCCGCCACCCAGTTTATATAGTTTATATATATATAAATATAGTTTATAAAGTGAGCAGAAATCATAGTGTTTCTCTTCATGTCCTCTTGGTGGCCCTGCCACCTGTCCAACTGGTTGGAATATTATATGGCTCGCAGCTTCCAGTAGGGGTTGAAAATCCCTGAAATAAAAGGACCTTGGGGCCCCTAGCACCTTTGTGCAGCTCACTTCTGATAAAGATACGAAATTAAATTTCAGTGGCATCACTAAGACAAATTAATACAAATTCCCAATTATTGAAGTATGAATTTGTAAGAGTTGGTTCATTATAAATTATTTTGTCCCCTTTAGCTCCATTCTGGCCAGACTTAGAATCACTGTCCTGTGATGTATGTGAAAGTGGAGGTGAAGCTGCAGTGACTGCTGGGGCCTCTTCTTGCCCAGTGTGGTACTTTTCTCATTGCTGTGGCAGACCATCTGTATAGTTCCAGAAGGTAGGGTCTGTCATGTCAGGGAAGGTATGGTAGCAGGAAGAAGTGATGCCTGGTTAACTTGTGTCCACACTCTGGAAGCAGAGAACAAGGAATACTTGGGCTCCGCTCTTCTAATATTTAGTCCAGAAACCCCAGCCCACAGAATGGTGCTGCCCAAAATTAATGTGCATCTTCCAACCTCAGTTAATGTAATCTAAGTAACCTCTCACAGGCATACCTGGAGATTGGTTTTGAAATGCCATCAAATTGACAGGGAAGATTAATAACATCAGGCCTGGGAAGTCTCCTCTCAGAGTTCTGTCTCAGGGTGAACAGGGTGAATGTGGTTGATGTAGGCTCCATGTGAGCTGCTGTTCAATTCAGAGGAAGAAGCTGGATGGGACCTGTGTTCAGTTCCCATCAATGTTCTTCTATACCCAGAGCCAGCTCTGCTCTTCAGCTATAGAAAAGACAGACACACAGGGAGGGAGGGAGGGAGGGAGGGAAGGAGGGAGGGAGGGAGGGAATAGGGGATGGGGGAGGAGGGTAGAGCTTACAAAGGGGCTGACCTTTTCTGGCAGATATGGTATAAAGTCCCAGTTTTCAAAGCATGGTATGTAGACAGCATCACCAGCCATCCTCAGGCTTCCCTGAAGACCAACCACATCAGTAACCTATGTTCTAGAAAGCCTTCAGGCTCCGCAGGTGTGAGAACCAGGGAAAGCCACACTGTGGGAATGTCACATTGGATGTGTCCTGATAAAAATCCTGGGTCCAGAAAAACTGTGGCTAGAGCTAAAGTACCAAGTGAGGAAACAGAGGAGCTAAATTAGGCTGGGGTTCTCGGGCTGTGCCTAACAGGAGTGTGGACACTGCATTTTCTGCGTTGGGAACCAGGAGCGTCTCTGGCATCCTGTTCCCTTCAGGCATGTAGCACCAGCCAGATGTGTAAAAGTTCCTTCTTGCAGCCCATGTACAAATTGTACCTTTTAAATTGTTGATGTTTCCAGCAGGAAAGGGGGTCATAAGCCATGCTACCTACAATGAATAGGAGCCCTATTTCCTCTGCCTCAGTTTGCTAGGCTGAACTCCACCTCACTGTGGAGGACAACATTGTGCCATGAGCAGTAACAAAGGGGGGAGAGTATAATTTCCATGTAAGGCCTACCAAGAATATAAGTAACTATTTAATAAATTATTTTTTGAAGTGCCTTTTCCATTTTGGTAGTTGAAGTTTGAAAAATGTTTGGAGTACTATAATTATCATTTCTGGGAAAAACACACATTGCAGTATTTTTGTATTTGCTACAGGTCAAGTTGTAGTTCAGGATAGAAAGTCAACACGTCCCTTTGCACAGCTGCAGCTCACATATTTGTAGACTCGGTGCCCTCTTGGCGGTTGCGGTGGACGAGGGTAGGGTTTACACAGTGGGGACACAAAGACACCATAGAAATGTGGGGCCCACACAGGGGCTTGCCCAGAGCAAGTCTGATTAAGAAGTCTGTGCTAGAGCTGAAAGAACAGTCCAGAAGGGTAGAGAGGCCTTCAGAGAAAGAGTTATGACATGAAAATGAGCCTGTACTCAGAGGCTCTGACCACCTTCTCAATGTTATGTGCTATCTTGTCAGTTGGAAATCTGTGTAAGGTGGGCCAACCAAGACACCTACATGTAGAAGTGCTGGTTGAGTCTCCAGAAAAGGCTACCTGTTTAAACAATTCTTCTCTCCAGATGAAGTGGAGACTAGACTTTCAAATAACTTATTTTCCCAAAAGGAATTTCTAAAGAACGGATGCTGACAGAGTGAAACGTTTGGCTCGCTTAGATGACTGGATGGAACATGCTGTGTATGTACACTTAGTTCTGTGTTTCATAATCAGCCTAAACATTGTCAATAATAGCACATTTCAATGCAGCAACTACGTTATGGGGTATCCTGTGAGGTATTAGTGTTAAAACAACTAGGAAAGAAAAATACAGGGACCTAAGAATATTGTCTTGTGTTTGTGTGTGTGCTTGCATTCACACAGGATACATATAAAATAATTAAAATGAACTCATAAATGTCAATATATCTATAGAATATAAACTAATATACTTCTGCTTTCCAAAACAGTTTTTTTAAAAATATTTTATTTATTTATTTGAGAGAGAGAGAAAGAGGCAGACACAGAGAGAGAATGGGCTCACCAGGGCCTCCATCGTTGTGCCAGGAAGAGGCTCCTTTGCTACATATTTTGTCTTCCTGATAACAGCCCTGAAGTAACTACAACTTAAAAAAGTTCAAAAAATTTGCCTAAGCTCCCACAGCTAGAGGGGGAAAAAAAGGATTTGAGCCTGGTTCCTCTGGTTTAACTGCGTAAACCTGTGACTGTATTGACTTTCATATGAAAAAGACCAAAAGTGCTTTTGAAAAAAAGCTTTATTAGCTGTCAAATAAGTGGTTTGAACAAATAGATTTTCTTGAGTGAAGTTGGAATTAAAATCAAAAAGAGAGAGAAGGCGGCTGAAAAAATATATAAACAACCAAAATATTTTTCCAAACATGTATGTATAATTTTAGCCACATGGTTGTTTTTAGCCTAGGCAAACCTGCGTGAGAACTGCCTGTGAAACAGCCTGCTGTTTCTTCTCTGCTGCTGTCGTCAGCAAGGTCGGGATAGCAGAGCGTGTTCTGCTCCATGCCCCACCTGTCCTCCCGCCATGTGTACGGGGCTCCTGTATCCTTCATAAATCATTGTAATTGCCTAAATGTAGTCACTTTTAGCAACCTCTGAAGATCTTAGATCAGCATAAAACATTCCTTAATGAACTTCTGAAGACTTCTGAAATCCATACATCACCTCCCAGGACTAGGGAGCTGAAAATATTAGTGATAATACCATTTTGATGGATTGATCTATCTTTTCTTTTCCCTCCCTCCACCTTCCCTCCTCCTTCCCTCCCTCCCTCCTTCCTTCCTTCCTTCCTTCCTTCCTTCCTTCCTTCCTTCCTTCCTTCCTTCCTTCCTTTCTTTCTTTCTTTCTTTCTTTCTTTCTTTCTTTCTTCTTGCTTGCTTGCTTGCTTGCTTGCTTTCTTTCTTCTTTCTTTCTCGAGGTATGATCCCACTCTAGCTCAGGCTGACCTGGATTACACTATGTATTCTCATGGTAGTCTTTGAACTCACAGCCATCCTCCTACCTCGGCTTCCAAGTGCTGGGAATCAAGGTGAGCACCACCATGCCTGCCTGATGTTTCTTTTGTGCCATTTCTATCACAGAAGATCATTATCTCTCCTGTCCAACTGAGTGTTGACCTGTCCTGGAGTTTTGGAGGAACAGGACTGGCTGCTCTATTAATTCAACAAGCATTTATTTATTAGTCTCCCTTACCTGATTGAGTAGAGGTGCTCCCAGAAACTGGCTGGAATGCGTTCACTGAAGGTAACCACAAGTGCCAGCCCTCCGTTTTGTAGCTGAGGAGCACCACACCCACCTCCCCACATATTTAAACTCTGACGTCTCATTATACTCCTTTCAGTCAGTGTCACAGGGTTGCAGGGCAGAGGGCATCCCACCCAATCTCAGGATCTCAGGTCCTGGAGGCCTTCTGTTAGACACCA
Source organism: Zapus hudsonius (assembly GCA_004024765.1). Taxonomy (NCBI): domain Eukaryota; kingdom Metazoa; phylum Chordata; class Mammalia; order Rodentia; family Dipodidae; genus Zapus; species Zapus hudsonius. The sequence goes on along the minus strand of PVHP010004594.1, from coordinate 10,147 downwards.
CTCTGGGGGTTCTTCATCTCTGATGTTTATGTCTCTTTGACATGTCCAAGCTGTTACTGAGAGGACTCTCACAGAGTCGGTTAATTTAGGTTTTCCTCAGCCATCATTTGTCCTATTCCCTAATAATTAGGATTCCTTTTTTTGTGGGTGAGTATTGATAGCAAACAGGGATGAGGTATTTAGAAAAGTTTATATTATCAGGCAAAATATGTCATTTTGAAACCAATCTTGAGTTTGTTGGATGCTCTTTATCTAAATCATCCTTACACCTTGTTTTATTGCCATGTTTTAAAATTTTGAAATTTTTATGCATATTAATATATAACTATGGCTATCTGAGGGCTCAGTGTCTCTGGGAGTAAACTGAATGTGTTTTCTTGGCGTGAATTAACCAACAATGAATTAAAATGCCCCTGAGCTGTTTCAAATTGGATAGAATGCATACAGGCCACATTTGGAACTCTGGTTTCTTTTTATCCCCCCAATCGGAGGCTAATCTCAGCTTCCCCATCCCTCCCAGTTTATTGTTCTCCAGTATCTAGAGTGTAGCATATCTTCTGTTATTCTATATTCTATATTCTATACCATTTCAGGAGACTTTGGAATAGGAGGAAGGCTTCAATGTCAAATGTATAGGACTCAATAAAATTTAAATAAGAATAAAGAGAATCAGATACTATGGTTTTTAGCTCACTTTTAAAATTCCTGTTTTTCCTCATACAACTAGTAGTTTTTCATTTGCCTTCTTATCCCTTCCAGATTCCCAGAAAGACGGGTTAGTTTCTGTTTACGAAGAATTAAAGCACTTGTGCATTTTCTGGGAGCATGTGGGATGGGGTGAACTGTGTGAGTGGGTACCCACAATGGTGGATGGACCTTGACTGCACATGGTTGTTGCCTAGACAGGGGTTATCCTGGCTTCCTTGACCTGTGGTGTTTCTCAGGCAATTCTAACAGGAAACAAGGATTGAGCCATCCTTCCAGCAGTGCTCAAACTTCAGCAAATCACTTGGAGGTTTTCTCACACAGCTTCCTGGGCCTCACTACCAGAGAATCTGCTTCTTCCCATCTGATATGGGCTGTAGAATTTGCGTTTTTAACAAATTCGTAGGAGATTCTGGTGCTGTTGAGACCCACCCTTCTAGAAGAGCCTGTCTTGAACTCTACAACTGCCAGTGCTGGGAAAATGGGAGCCTCAGGTCTGAGTTTAGATCTCAAGCCAGCAATGTGCAGGCGTGAGGTAGGACTGCTGGTCGAGGGGCCAAGCTCTGCTCTAAAGCAGCATTCTCCACCCAGTTTTAGTAGCGTCTTGGTGTAGAAGTATGTGGTTCAGGAGATCCTAGGTGCAGCTTGGAGCTCTTGGCAGACAGAGATCTGCAGGGTATGGTGGTGTTTTGGCACTTGGCCACCCGTGGTTTGCCAGGCTATTTGAAAGCACCTTTGGTCAAGTTCTGTATCCACAGTGAACTTCATTGTAAAGATTTTGTTTGCTAGAAGGAGTGAGTCAGTGGTTGTTAGCAGAACTGTTGAAGTAAATACTAATACCCAGGCTCTTCCCCAGCGTTTGGATTTAATTGGTTTGAGGTGGGATCCAGACAGCAGGGTTTTCAAATGCTTTGCAAATGATTTTAAATGTGCAGCCGGGGCTGAAAACCAGTCATTAAAAGTATTACATGTTATAGTCATATACATTGTGTAATGTTTTCTTCCTTTATTTTTGGTGAAGTTTTATTCTACTGTGATGCAGATGAACTTTACTAGGTAATTGAAAACACTTTAATATGACGTCTTTAATAAGTCACCAAGAAAAGGCTCAATGTAGATTCTACTGCTGTTAAAACCTCCCTTCAGAGTAAAAGAAAGTGCTGGGAAAGTGCAGGGGTGTTTCTGAAAAGCAGGAATATGAAATATTTCTGGGACTGTATCAACAAGCCTTATTTTTCCCCTTGGGGTTATGATTGCGTGGAACAAGTCTTCACAGCAAAGCTTGCCAAAAAAGGTTATGATAAAATCATGGAATGTGAATGAAAAGAATTCACAGTGTAACTTTTAAAGGAGTCAGTCTCTAAATTTAAAAATGTAAGGATGACATATGCATTGCATGTGTAATAGAAGTTTCCTGAACAAAATAAGGCTGCATGCAAGAAAGCTCTTTTTATCCCAGGTGGTGTCTCCAAGGCCAAGGAGTAAAAGAAACACGACTGCCAACAAGGAGGCCCCAAGGATTCACTGAAGACCGAAGAGCGTTACCATTACACATTAACTTGTACTGTGTATTTGAGCAAAAAATGTAGCCATTGACTCACCATCCAATACTAGACAGCTGACTGGGAAAGCCGAAACTCCTTTTCTATTGGGCATTGTGGACTTGTGGGAAAATTGTGGGCTTTGACAGCTCTGCCACTTACTTTGGGGCCAACTGCCTTAGTCTCTTTGGGTCTGTCTTGTTATCTGTCAAGTGGAGATAAAGATGTAGTGCTTTGGTTAGAATGAGTACCGGCATAACTCACTTGCAGGAGGTGGTCCATTAGGAGAGATTCCTTTCACTTCTCTAGCATGACTGGGACGTGAAGCCTTATTCAGAAACATTACCCAGCAAAACGTTATTTTTGTTAGTTTTTGTTGGTATTCTCTACACCTAGATTTTTCTTTGTAAGCGTGAAGTATCTATTTCTACTTAGGGGTAGGTCTACTTGGGGGGTCTTGCTGTAGACTCTTTGCCTTTTCCCTTGCAGTTCCCCAGAACTTAGAGCATTCTTGCTTATTATGTTTATGTTTCATTTTTCATGTGTGTACTATGGGTGGTGGTGGTGGTGGTGGTGGTGGTGTGTGTGATATGTGTGGTATATACATGTGTTCATGTTGATATGACACCCCGTGTATGCATCCGGGGAGGCCAGAGGAGAATGTCAGGTGTCTCTATTGCTCACCTGTCAACTTTTCTTTGAGACAGTCTCATTGATTCTAGAAATTTCTGTTTTTCTGTGAGCCCCAGTGATTCTGTGATCTCTGTTTCCCATAGAACTAGGGTTACAGACATATATTGCCAAGTCCAGCTGTTTACATAGGTCCTGGGAGATTTGAACTTGGGTAATATCAGGTCCCCTTAGGCCCCCATGCCTGTGCAGGAAGTAGACTTAACTAGTGAGTTGTCTCTTCACCTTCACCCCCACCCCTTAATTCTGAGAAATGGTTTCACTATGTAGCCCCTGGCTGGTCTGCCACTCACCTTTTAAGCCAGGCTGGCCTCAGATTTGCACTGATCCTTCTGTTTCTACCTCCCAAATGCTAGGATTGCAGACATGTACCACCACGTCTGGCTTTCTCTTGCTTTACAGAGGCTTGTTCCCTGGCTAGTGTTGGGCCCTGACATCACTGAGTATTCCTCAAATCCTGGATTTCTCCCTGGAACTGTGCTGAGCAGCTCCTTGTTGGCTTTCTTCCTCAGAGCTGTAAGCCCAGGAGAGCAAAGACTTTGCTTCATTCCTGCTCAGTCCTACACCCAAAATCCTTGGCATGTGGAAGTCACTCGGTTAGTCTTGCCAACTGAATGAATGAAAGGACACAGAGACCTTCCTAAAGTGCTCTGTTAACGGAAGGAGATGCTACCAAGTGGCCAAGACCCCCTGTAATGCTCTAGACTGATGCCACAACTGCTCCTGGTCTTTAGAGTCCAAGATCCACCTCAGTGAGTTCTGAAGACCACAAGGTTTACAAGCTCTTGACTTCGTGTGTATGCTTTCCTTACTGTGACATCAAATCTAATTTAGGTCGAGGGCCTTTGAGTCATGCCCAAAGTACTTGGGATTCCCAAGGATTGTCTCAGAGGGATGTGTGCATGTGAGGCAGGGAGATGGAGTAATGGATTCTGACTGCCTTTGGAACAGGACCGAGCACCATCAACTTCATATTTCACTTTAGATCTCACTAGCCATTGTAAGCTTCCTATTTCCCAGTAACTAGTGTGAAGCACACGTGCTGTTATTCCATGAGACCATTGCAAAAGGTTTTGAAATAGAAGGCTTCAATGTCAGATGTGTGGGCATTAACATAACTTAAATGGAAACACTAAGAATTTGGCAGTGTAATTTTTTTTTATTGTCCATAATGAGTTACATTATTTAGTGGGCAAACAATGAGTTGTTATCCCCAATTCCCCTATGCCCCCCCTCCCACATTCCCAATCAGCTGGATATCCTCCTCCGTGGGTTGTCTGGATCAGTCCTTGTGACAGGGGATAATGGATAGCCTAGTATTCAGCCAGGTTCTCCTGGCCCCAGTATGTTGCTACTGAGGGGTGCCATGTCTCTGGATATTCTCCCCCACCACGGCTCTCACAATCTTTCCGCCCCCTCTTCCACTCAGTTCCCTGAGTCGTGGTGGGTGAGTATTAAGGCTGCTTTAATGCTGTGAGCTTAGGGGTCTTTGTGTCGAAAATCGTTGGTTTCTGTCTCACTGGCTTATCCTGTGTTGATTAAATGGCTGTGACTATGGGTCCCCTGTTCATCCCATCATTCTCTGCGGGGTTCCATATGGATCCTCCACGATATGACTGTGGTGGCTCATCTCTTGTCAGGATCTCAGCTATCGGCCTACAGTTGGTTGGTAGGGTTAGATGGGCCCCAGCTCTCTTGCTGCATCCTGAAAAATACAAACATAATCTCCATTGGGGAGTGAGATCAGTGTAGGTTAACAAATATACACCATTCTGGATTACCTAGATTCTATTTTTAATAGCCTCCCCATCAATCGCTCCCATAGTGCATCTTGTCTTGGGAGCCCAAGAGTATGGAATCCGGTGCCTATCACCCTGAATCCCAAGTTCCAGACAAGGACTCCCCTTCACTAAGTGGAAAATTTGGCCGAATTTGAAAGCTGTTGATTGTCTCCCCCAGGCCAGGCTTCTCCATTGCACACGTGCTCCTTTCTTGGTTCGCTGTTTTCTCCCAGTAGGAGGTGTGGTCAGCCTATTCATGGCCACAGATTGTGTTTCCTGTCAGTGGTCTCTGTTTACTCCAGCTGTCATTGATCAGTTTCCCCTGGCAGCCTGTGCAGTGCCTTCCAGCACTACACTAACTGCCTTCTGGGAGCTGGATACCATTCCAGACCTCAAAGGGTCTCTCGATGCTGGTCTATGGCATTCGGTGGTTTCTTCAGCAATAGGGTTTCTAGCAGTGTAATTCTTAGCGCTCTTTTTTTAAGCTCTTTCGTTTCCTCTTCCCATCTAGTAGTTTTCATTTGCCTTTGACTTGCATCTAGATTTAAGCACAGAACTCTGGAATGCTTTTGCTGCTTGATTAGACTTTCTCTGTTGATATATGGCAATGGAGATCTAGAAATAACCAAAATCCAGTCCTGTGGGTTAAAGTGACCAGGTCTGATTGATACTTGGCTTTATTATTATGAAATGCAAATGAAAAACTGCATGATCCTGTCAACATTTTAAAGGCTGACCCGTCAAAGGTTAATAAATATGGTAAAATTAGCTTTATTTTGTCTTAATTACTCCTTTGTAAATTATATTGTCACTTTAGTAATTCTATCTTGGACATTTTTTTAATAAGATGCCACTTGCAATGTTGCCAGGGTAACCAGACATAAAAGCTTGTTGATTAACTTAGTATTATATATAGATTTGTTACCCACCATAGAAAACATGGAAAGACTCCTTTGCAAATAACATCTTTCTTGTTGATGGAAAATTCATGATGTGGCTATAGCTTTCTACTTATTTTCTCCATGGAAGAAATAGGAAGTGAGACAGAGATGAATAAATAAAACTTTGCAGAAGAATGTATGTGTTGAGAGCAGATTGAGAAGGAAGCCATCAAAGCAGCAATTCCTGCTGCCATGGTAACGTGGTATGTTTCAGAAAGGTGCTAGTGAATGGGTCCACAGCAGCAGAGACTCTCAGTAATAAGGCAAAGAGGTTTAACAGTTAGAAAACAAAAAAGAAAGCTGTATATTTTAGAAACTAAATCATCTAAAAGCATAGTTTCTCAATATGCCAAGTCAGTATAAGTAAGAGACTTGTAGGTTATGCCTGTCGGCTCTGGAGTTAATAACACAAGTTTGAAAACTTACAGTAAAAAACAGAAATATGAGAAGTTGCTGGCTCATGGGAGATTTTTATAGATCCTTGTTGGAGATCAAATCAAAAGTGTAAGGTATAAGTAATCTAAATATCAAATTAAGCTTGAATTCATGAATATGTGTTTATATCCAATAAATACAGAATACATGTTTTCAAAAATCCATATATTTGAAAATTTGCTGTAAGACTATATGTACACATCCATGTGCCAAAAAAACAAAGCCACAAGAAGCTCAAGAAAGTAATAAAAGTACAAGGCTGTATAGCATTGACTCACTAGTAACATGTCAACAAAACTACAAATTAAAATAAAAATGGAAATCCCCAAAATTTACCGGTGCAGAAATTTAATAGAACTCTTCTACAAAGACTTCAGAGAGGAAATCAAAGTTTAATTACAGATATAAAAATAAATTATAGCTGGCAGTGGTGGATCGCACCTACAAAAAAAAAAAAGGAGCAATCAGACTGTACTTTGAAGGTAGAAGTTAGAGTATAATCAAAATAGTTTTTGAATAAAATGTTAAATTCATATTTTGTGTGTTTTAAAGAAAATAAGGGAAACACAAATGAGTTTAAGGTTTATCTTAATCAGAAAAAAACTAACAATAATCTGGAGAACAAAGAAGAGATTTAAAAATTTTAAAGGAATTTGCAATGCAAAAGTCAAAGCTGGGTTCATAATGTCTGAGATGAACTTCTGGATAAATTATATGCCTTCTACTAAAAATGCAAGTTAGTAAAGAAGATGCTGAAAGAGGTAGATCATTTGAATAATAACCTGAGAAGGAATCTGTCTCCTTCCCCTTTAAGAACTGTACTGAGTTCAGATCTTTTTATAGAAGGTTTATATGTAAACACTGAATAGATTTGGAAGAGGTCGGTGACTAAACATCTCATTGAAAGAGCTCATGTAACAGAAACTTAAGACTGAATAAGCCGCACATACTATTGTATAAGAGAACAACAGACATGGGAAAGAGAGCATTAGTGACTACAGTATTCAAGTTTCTAAGTTTAAAAATTCTAAGATATTAAGAAGCCAAAGCCAGCAGGATCCTTAAAAAAATAGTTTAATTCTAGCAATACAAAGCTGCTTTAACATCTACTAATTGATTATATTAAGAGAGAGCTAGTATGATCCTCTTGAAAATAAAAGATTTATTAAGATCAAGCCTTCATTTTTAACATTCCTAGACCTCTTCAAGTTCAAAAATTCCTATTTACTTATGGCTTGGACTGTCTAGGGTGGCCTGTCCTGTCCTATGAGTGTGTTGCAAAAGCAGTTCTTAAATAATTTTTTCCACTGTGCAAAACACAGTTCAAGAATTGTCAATGTTAAAGGTGCTTTTAAAAAAAAAAACAAGAAATAAAAAGCAAGTGCTAATAAGGTGGGTTTTAATGGAAAATTTTGAAGCATATATTTGAAAAGTTTGGTTATACTTACCACATATTTGTAGAATAGAAATATGTTAGAATGTTGGGCTGGAGATGTAGCTCAGTTGGTAAAATCCTTGTCTAGCATGCATTAGGCCCTGAGTTCAGTCTTCAGAACCTCATAAAACAGGCACAGACCTATAATCCCTAGAGTTGGGTGGTTCAGGAGTGCAGAGTCATCCTTGGCTACATAGAGAATGCGAATCTAGTCTGGGCTACATATAAACCTGCCTCATAGAGTAATAGTAATAATAATGATGATGATAGAATATGATATACCTACTCCCAGCCATTGGATGTCTAGAACTAAAGGGAAAGGAGAGCAAGGCCAAGGCTGAACACCATCAGCACCTGTGATTCCTGAGACATATAGCAACCGTGCTATTACAGAGCAACGTCAAAGGTGGACCAACCTTCGCCTCATCATAGTTCCATGTTCTAGCTAGGTGATCATCTCTCTACCCCCGGCACACCTCCCAGCCATCGTGGATGGTGCCTGGGTCTGGCTGTTCCTTTTTCTCCCCAGATGACTTCTCAACCTCTCCCCACATCTGCTCAATCCCCAAATTTTCTCTGCCTTTGCCTACAATCCTAAATTCCTATTATTCCTAGAAAGAACTTATTTTCTGGATTATGCCATTTTCTTCTACATCATCGAAGCTCTAACTTGTAGTCACAACTAGTCTTTCTTAGTTCTGCCTCTGCCACAGGCACAGACCAACTGTTCGCTCTGCTGAGAGGCTCTTCTGGGCATACCCCTCATCCCATACCTATTTTGCTGTGCCACCTTGCTCACTCTGACCACATTATAACCACCCCACCTTCGCTAGCACCCCAGGGGCTCCTTACTCTGCTCTAGATAAAGAACCACTCTTTAACACCCTTCACCACATCACCCTTCACTGCTTTGTAGACCGCATGAGGACATGGATCTTGCTTTCTCTTTATTGATACATCCAAATACCGGATGAGCTGGTGCGCAATAAATGTTCCTAATGAATTTCCTAGATGTATGAGCATGAGTGTTCTCCTCCTCTGTATTTTAATTGGACAAGAAGTAGTTACAGGGGAGATGGCCAGTGAAGTGAAAGATAGGGCAGCTGAGTTACAGAATTACCAGAGGAAGGACCAGGTGTGATGGCACATGCCTACAATTCTGTCATTGTGGTGAAAGCTGGATTTTCAGAAATTTAAGGCCAAGACTGCCACATGAGTCTCTGTTGACAAAGGAATGGAGGAAGGAGGGAGAGAGGTTGAGTCAGAAAGAGAAGAAAAGGAAAGGAAAAGAAAGAAAAGAAACCCCACCAGGGCTAGGTGTGTCCAAAGCTGAGAGACATGGAAGCGTGGTTCCTGATTCTTGCTGTGATGTCATCACTGGGCTTGGGCATGTCCTTGGGAGACTAGGCGTCCTCTTGACTGACCCCGCTGTGTGGCTCTGTCTGTGGCTGTCACTGTAGCGGAGATAGGAAATGCTCTCTGCAGTACTACTCTGCGTGTCTCACCAGTGTCTTCTGGACCCCCCACCACTCCACCCCATGCTTTGCAATAATGGAGTTTTAGCTTGTTTTATCTTTTCCTCGTGGACCTTATGTTGGAATAGGTCTCTTCAAAGCTTCAACCAAGAAAATAAACAGAGGACTAGGGTTCGAGCAGTGAAATGCCCAGCATTACTTTTAACCTTCTCCAAAATTGAGGTGCCTTGGAAGGTCAGCGGCTTATACAGGAAAAAAGGAAAATGAGGTCCATCCAGTGAATCCCTGCCATAGATGGAAATATATCACATACCATGTAGGGGTTGTCAACCATTATCTACCCTGTCATATCACAGAATTATGCAGTATTAACATGCTCATCTCATGGAAACCCTGTTTGAAGGTAGAGAGTTCTTCCATGCTTGTTGTCCCCAGACCCTGAAGAAGCCAGGCTTTATTTGTGTCTCTTTCAGTGTTTAACATAATGTCAGAGAACATTCCTTAAGACTCCTGAACTCCGGCTCAGTTCTGGAGGCCCGAGTCTGTGCCCCACATGATCTGATCTTCCCTTGTCCTTTCTTCGTTCCGGGCCTTGCGCTGGACACTAATTGTTCACTCTGAATGAACAGGAAAAATGGAGAAAGAGGAAACTCCAAGTTCAATATCTTGGGAGAGATCTTCATGGCTGGCTACACTAAGTCTGAGGGTTTCCTCCCAATCCCTTTCTCTGTCCTGCTCTTTGGTCGGTAAATAGCCTCTCAGGACCCTCTGTCCCTTTGAAAGTGCCCCACTCGGCCCTGGGCATGAGCTAAATTCTTTCTCTCCCGTTTAGAAGAGAAGCCAGACTGCTCCAAGGCCCGCTGTGAAGTCCAGTTCTCTCCACGCTGTCCTGAAGATTCCGTTCTGATCGAGGGCTATGCTCCTCCTGGGGAGTGCTGCCCCCTACCCAGCCGCTGCCTGTGCGACCCCGCGCGCTGTCTGCGCAAAGTCTGCCAGCCGGGATACCTGAACATACTAGTGTCCAAAGCCTCAGGGAAGCCGGGAGAGTGCTGTGACCTCTATGAGTGCAAACCAGGTACGCAGCAGCAGGCACGAGCTCTCAGCAGCCTCGCCCCTTTGCATCAGAAAGCAGCACGTCCCTCCT
>PVHP010004593.1:0-70387 GCA_004024765.1 Zapus hudsonius | reverse complement strand
AGAAAACTTTATGACTTCCCACATCCAATTTCCCCATCCAACTCCCCTTTTCCTGATCTACTAAATTAGAATAAATGTGTAATTAAAATTTAATTCTGTCCCTGTGTACAATTCTTTGGCATTAGAGGACAAGAACTCGGAGTAGGAGGAGGGGGAAGGGAGGATTCCAAAACTCTCTCTCTCTCTCTCTCTCTCTCTCCCCCCCCGCGTTGCTTACTATTAATTAGCAGCAACCCGTATCAGAAGCACACACACATACATATGCACACAAGATGCTAGAAATACTGTATAATTTCCTACTATTTTGGAATTTCCAGATATCTTTTTTCTTATTTGTTTCTAATTTAATTCTATTTGGTTAAAGCAATACATTGTATGATATCCTTCTAAATATAATAAAGGCTTGTTTTATGAATGATCTATCACAGTGAATGTATGAAATTAAGTTGAAAAGAAAATGTGTTTCTAGTAGTATTAGGGTTAGTGTTTTGTAATTGTCAATTATTAGTGTTGGTCATGCTTGCTATCTCCTAACTCAAGTTTATTAATAATTCAATCAAATAATAATTGTTGAAATATCCAATTCTATGTTTTTTTTTCAATACTACAAATGTATCTTTTTCACGTATTTTGATGTTCTATTAGATTCATATTTAGGATTGCTGTTTTCTTGATGGATTGATCAATTAGCATTATGAACTGACCATCCTTATTCCTGGTAATACTAATTTTCTAAAGTCTAATTCATCGCCTATTAAATGAGTCACTATATATTCCTTACTATTACTTCTCACATATATTTTTCCATCTTCTTACTTTTAACTTATGTTTAAAGTCAGTTTCTGCTTTAAAGTTCCTTTTTTGACAATTTTATGCATATATGTAATATATTTTTATCATAATACCCTCTCATTTTCTTCCCTTGATCTCTTTCTTAGTCCCCCTTCTGCTAAACCCCTTCTTTTTCCAAACTAGTCCCTCTTCTAATGTCAGATATGTTTTTTCTTGTGTGTGAGAGTTTAATTAGGGTTGCTTGCATGGGCATAAATGGGGGATTAGTTACCACATCATGTGGATCCTACCAGTAGCTAAACCACTGTCAAAAATATCTCCCACTCCCCCAGGAACCTTTAAACGCCAATAACTCCTCAGGGAAGGCTGGGGCTTCGTGTCCTCCTCCGAGTCAGTTCTCTATTTATAGCATATAGTTAGGTCCTGTGTTTTTAGGCAGCCTTTTCATTGGAGTTGTTGGATTACTTTATTTAACTACTGTTATGGCTGTTGTAAGTTTACCATGTCTATAGTTGATATTTAGTTTCATATTGCCCATCTGTGCTCCATTTCTTTTTTGTTTTATTTGGGATTAATCAAGTATCCTTCAGTTTTTCATTATATCACTATTAGCTGATTATGTCTTTTTAGGGGCTGTTCTAGGTTATATGAAATGTACTTTGAACTTATTGCCACCTACCCTTACACACTATTCTATGATTTCATGTACAATGTAAGGACCTTAATAGTAGTCTTAACCCTTCCATCTCTTGAGACATCATGCCTCTGATTTCTGCATAACTTATAAATATCATGACACTATTATTATTTTGCTTTAAATAACCATTTAACTTCTAAAGAAAACTGAAAATGAGGAGAAATATTTTGTGTTTACCCTCCACTTATCATACTAATCTAGAATTCATTACATTGTAGATATCCATGTTTCCGTTTGGTATAATTTTCATTCTTCCTGAAGATCTGCCTTTACTATATTTTATATTCCAGGTGTGCTAGCTACAGTTTATAATTTATCATTTGAAAAGAATGTATTTTGCCTTCATTTTTTGGCTAGTAAGTGTGGAGTGGTATGTGTGCGTGTATAGTGCATCCACATGTGTGGGTAGCTGTATGTGCCCATGTCCACACATGCAGAGGTCAGAAAAGAAGTCAACTATGATCATCATTTTCTTACTGTTGTTTCCTTGATGCAGAGTCTCTCTCACTGAACCCCAAATTGTTTTTTCCCAGTAAAACTGGCTGACTGGGAGCCCCAGCAATTCTGTATTCATCCCTTACCCACAAACACATAACACACATAGGGACTGCATGGCCACTCTCAGCAGGTTATATGTTTGCTGGTGACCAAATCAGACCTTCTCAGGTCTTAATGCTTGTGTAGGAAGTTCTTACCCACCATCTTCCCCAGCTCTTCTTGTCTTCCTTAGCTATACTATTTATGGACAGCAGTCATTTTTATTCTTCTTTCAGCATTTATAAAAGTGTCACTTTATTGTCCTCTGGTTTTCAATGTTTCTGAGAAGTAAATGACATTCTATACATAATGTGTCTTTTCCTGTCAGAGTTTTTTTTATCAGCTTTTAAAATTCACTGACTAGTTTCAAAAATCTGATTATAACCTTCATACTTTTCCTGTTTGGAGTCACTGACATTCTTGGATCTGAAGAGTTATAGCTTTTATTAAATTTAAATAGTTTGCAGTCATTATTTCTTCTACTATTTTTTCTGCTTATTCTTCTCTTCCCTTCCCTGTATGACTCCAATCACATGCATATAAATTTGCTTTATATTGTCTTGCAATTCATTGAGCCATTTTTCCTGTCAGTTTTTTCCTATTATGTTGCAGATAATTTTGATTCTTTTTCATTTATTTTTGACATTGCCATACATGTATACAATTAATGTTTTGGATCATTTGTATCCTCATATATTCAAAATCATTGCTCTTTTTTCTCTATAGTGTTTAACTTTTCTATTTGTATCTTCCAGTAAATTTTTATTTCAAATAATATGCTTTTGGTTCATATAATCTTCCATTTATTTACTAATTATATTTATGTCAATATATTTTCATAGTTGCTTTAAAGTCCTTTTCTGTTAATTCTACAGTGATCATGTCTGGCTCTTTCTATTGACTAGTTTCTTCTTAGTTGCAGGCCACATTTTCATGTTTACTGAAATGTCTACTAAATTTCTGGGTACCAGATATTTTCATAATCCCATTGCTGAGTGTCTGGATTTTGCTGTTTTCCATGAAAGAGCATTGATATTTGATAATGAAGAGAAATTATTTGTGGATACTTATTTGCAAGGTGTGGTTTTATGTCTTGTTCATTCAGAATTAAAGTAACCTTTAGAGCTAGGGTTAGTTTAACCTTACTACAATGATAAGACCACTCTAGGGTCTCTGTTGTATGTACTAGACATTTAATAAGGTGTCAAATTCTTGCTGTTGGAATTCAAATAATCTCACTTATCCATTTATGATTCCATGACTTGACACACACAGAGATTCACATTCAGGCAAAGGAAAGGGAAACATGTAGGCATATTTCTGAGGCGATTGCTCTAAGCAGCTTGCCATCTTGAAAACCCTGTTCTACAAACAACTGCCATCTAAGTCCTCCCTGTCTTAGTTCAACAAGATTACAGGACTGGGGTCCTGAAACTGCCCATAGGCAAAATGCCAGGATGTCTGTAAAGCTTACATCATTTGTTTGTTTTCTCTCAAAGATCTCAGGCCTGTGCAGTCTGCTGGCCATTATCTGTAACTAGTTTTCTCATGTATTTTGTTGTTCTCATTGTTTATGGGGGATACAAGTTGGAAAGGAGCCAGTCTTGTACCAGTTCCTCTCCCAAGGGCAGAAGCGGAAGTCTCAAAGCCTTTTAACCTTGAGACACTTGAAAGTCAAACTCTGTGGTACGTTTTACATCTGAATCTTGAAACAACCTGCCGCCAATGTCAGCAGGAAAATGGTTCTGGAAGCAGAAGGCAGCAGGGACAGATTTCTTTAGCTTTGACAGGTGGAGATGAGTATGAAGTGACTTAAGCAATTTCAGGGGCAACACATTGCTCAAACCCAAAGGTTAGAGATGTCACTGTTAAAAATTTTTCATGTTGAGAACTCAAATGTCCAAAATAATGAAACAAATACAAAAGTCAAAGCACTCAGGTAGAGACTGAACTTGACAGAAGTGTCAGTTAAGAGTCACACTGATACTTCCTCCTTTAAGCTTCTGCCAAAAATAGCTCACTCTTTATTCTCCCATGAGTTAACGACATAAACATAATCTTAGCAACCTTATTGGCAACAACTAAACAAAAAGGAGTACTTTAATCATGAGCTACTTATGATGTATACATGCTTTCTTAATGTTATTTTTAAAGGGTTATTTTTTATTTATGATAATTTAAACAATCTTACATCACAACTTTATACCTCACTACAGTTCTAGACAAAACTGAAATTATTTACTACTGTGATATATATAGAAGACCAGTCAGTCACCTAAGGATGGGAACCCAACTTTAAGAAAACTAGATATGCACAGTTCTTTTATCACAGAAGAGAAAAATGTGAGAAGTACCATTAAGTTATCATATCCAAAAATTCCTTTTAAAAATTCCCTACTAATACTTTAGGTAAAAATATTCAATATTATTCATAAAGTGAGCTGTCTTCTAATTTGGGAGCCAAAATAAATGAATTTCTATAGAACTTAGCAATAAGAAAGTCAATGCAATAATAGAAGAGAAAAGCAAAATCCCTGAGTGACAATGGATGAGACTTTAGGGCAGTAAGGTAGTAAAATGATGGCAGTTGTGCCCCTTGAAAACAGCCTCTCTGCTTTATCCTTCTCTTTATGTAGACCTATATAAGTGCTCACTTCAAAGCCTGTATTTTTGTAAATAAGTCAGACAAGCTAAACAAAGGGGCCACCATGTCAAAGTAGGGCTACCAACCACACTAGTACAAATTTCTATGTACATTTAAATGCCTGGGATTAAACATCTCTAAGTGAACTGCTAAGTACATGATAAATAAAAATTAGTCAGAGATAGTGCATATGGTCTAGAAATAGGGGTGACCCACCAGCTTAGTCACAGCAGCACAACAAGAAAGCACAATGTGCTGGGTTTGGTGGGACAGACCCATATAATTTTGGATATTCAGAAGGCTAACAGAGGCCCCTAAGTCCTCAACAATAAAGCAGCCTTAATACTCACCCACAAAGACTCAGGGCACTGAGCAGAAGAGGGGGCGGAAAGATTGTAAGAGCCATGGTGGAGGAGAATATCCAGAGACATTGTTCCCCTCAGTAACAACATACAAAGGTTGGGGGGGGGGTGAACCGGGTTGACTCCTAGGCTATTCATAACCCCCTACCCTATAGACTGATCCAGTTTGCCCACAAAGGAGGATACCCAGCTAAATGTGGGCAGGGAGGAGGGAAATTGGGGAATTGGAGACACCAACACATTATTTGCTCATTCGGTGTATGTACATATGGACAAGGTATATTGTATAAAAAAAGGCTGAGGCAGGAAGACTTCAAGTTGAAGGCCTGCCTGGGCTAGAGAGTGAGTCTGAACAACTCAGGGAGTACCTTTTAAAAATAGCATGTAAAATAGTGCTGGAGATACAACTCAGCCCAGTGGTATAGACTTACCTAGTCACAGTACAAGAGTGACAAGAGGAGTGGGAAGGGAGGGAGGAAAGAACTATTAAAAGAACCTTTTCTTCAATGCAATGAAACTGAACAATTGCAAATGATTGTCATCAGTTACAGAGATATAATTTGTTAGAAATAAAATAAATTACTAGAATTAAATCCAATTTTTTTCTATAGGAACACACTTGTAATTTTGCAATATAATTCCCATCTGAGTGTTTTACTTTAAGTGGTTCTCCAACATGACTACAGAATACCTTAATACATGAAAGTTTCTAATCCAATGCTTGACTCAGTGAAAGGAAGCTCTCTTCACTCCAATTCTATCTGGGAAGATTAGATTGAATTAGTGAATTCTGGGTTATAGTGTTTAAAAAGAATTAAAAATGGTTTTATATATTCTGAGTTATACTGACAAATACCTGTCCATCCCTGTTTTCTACTATAATTGTACTTTAATAAAGAAGGTAAATGGTATATTAGAATAGCTGGGAATGAAAGCATCAATTTTTCATGGCATATGTATGTGTGTTTCCGAGGGATTGAATCCAGGGTATTGAGTATACTAGGCAAGCATTTTAGTACTATACTGCATCCCAAAAAAACATCAACTTTCTGTATTTCAGTAGAAATTCTTTTATACCAAGAATGAAGCCAATGTTTAGTTCATTCAGCCTACACACATGATCATCAGTTCTACACATGAGAAAGGGCCGGGCATGGCGGCACATGCCTGTAATCTTGGCACCCGGAAGGAAGGATCAGAACTAGTGCTAGGGCCAGGTCAGAGTGGGTTACACAAGTAGACCCTATTCACAGCAGTAAGTATACCAAGAGAATGACGTTCATATATGGAGTAAAACATGACTAGAAAATAAATCAAGGAAGTTTCCATTCCTGAAAACATAGAAATCTTAAAAAAATTTTCAAAGCATAAAAAGAATAAAAAATTTTTAAATTAAAATAAAAACAGACAGATGTGAGAGCATTTTATAAAAGATCATGACAGGGCTGGAGAGATAACTCAGCGGTTAAGGCACTTGCCTCTAGTGCCTAAGGCCCCGGGTTCAATTCCCCAGGACCCACATAGACCAGACCCACGGGGTGGTGGTCCTGGTGCATTCTCTCTCTCTCCTTCTCTCTCTCTCTCTCTCTCTCTCTCTCTGCTTGAAAATGAATAAATAAAATATTTCAAAAAAAAAGATCATGACAATAGATACTTGTGTATGTATTAGGTACAAATAGCTCACATTTTATTTACTATGAACCAGACCTTTCAAAGTAGTACTTGTATATAATGTCTCTTTTAAATACTCACAAAATTGTATGAGATACACATTATTGTTATCCTCCAAATGAAAGCTAAGAATACAGAATCTGAGAAAACAGGTCATTAATCAGTGGTTGAATAGCTATTAAGGGTTGGAACTAAGATTTGACCCCAGGCATTGTAGCTTTGGAGCCTACTGTCTTACCTACATACTATGAATGTGAATGTGAATCTTATTATTTTATATAAATCACCTGAAAAAATAATATTCTGATGTGGAACGGAATTGATTGTAAAGCAGAATATCTCGGAATTAGAGCCAGCATAGAGAAAATTGTTGACACAGTATATACCATAAGTATTAAGAGCAAAATATTACAAGATTAAAACATAAAATTTCATTCAAAAGAAGAAATATTCTAGAAAAAACACAATAACAAATGGACTGAAGATTAACAAAGACATCTCATTAAAGGAAGGGATTAAACACTTGTATAACTCACTGCAAATTTAATACACACCCACTATAAATTGTTTTTAAAAATACAGAAAAGTAGAAAGGAAATAAAAATCATACTTTATCTCACAACACAATGAAAATAAAAATTTACAATGTTTCCTAAGTTTTTAATGGAACTATTTTCACATAGTTAATACCAAACAGTGGACTGGAAGCGTAGCTCTCTGTAGTACAGTGTTTGCCTAGGAAGTGTGAGGCCCTAGGTTGGATTCTCAGTATTGAAAACAAACAAAACACTGTTCTAGTCGATATTGTTTATTTTTCAGTTGTATTGCATAAAGACTTTCATGTATAGCTAATATTCTTCAAAATATGTTTATGGCTCCATAATATTTAATCATACACTTGTACCAGAATTTAGTAACCATTTTCTTCTCAGTAAACTGTGCAGGAAGCTTCTGTGCATCAAGCAAGATCTTAGACTTATTTTCTAAGTATAGATTTTTTTTAAAGAAACAGAACTGCCAAATGAAAGTATGAAAAACATTTTCCACTCTATGTATTTTGCCAAATTATTTTCTAGAAAGACACTGCTACTAAAGGGTTTGGCTACATTCGTTAAACCTTTAAGAATATTTATTTATAAACATCATTTATGAATCATTTTAATTGGTGACAGCTGTCTCAAATGTTCATCTCATAGTCAAATCATTAAAACCTTACAATGGAAATGGACTGTCTTAATTTAAGGTCAAATGGCAATTAGAGTTTAAAAATAAACTCAAGTATATTTACTTCGTGGTACAAGTCACTTCTTTCCTACCTATAGGCTTCTTCAAGCCTTTTTTTTTTTTTGGTTTTTCACAGTGGACTATATATTTGGTTTTTCAAGGCAGAATATATAATGCTGAACTGGAATGCACTATGTAGTCTCAGGCTGGCCTTGAACTTACAGCGATCTTCCTACCTCTGCCTCCCTCCAGATTGTGCCACTCCCCCCAGTTCTTCTACAAGACTTTTAAGACACTTATGTAAAAAAGAACTTATTCTATGGTCCTTAATGATACAAAACTAGAATCATCTAAGAAGACTGCTACATGTGCGCATATGCGTGCCTGTGATGTGCATGTAACATACACACATTGTGCGTGCAGATATGCATGACCTGTATACATTATGTATGCAGAGGCCAGAGGAGAATGTCAGGTGTCTGTCTCAATTGCTCATCCACGTGCTTTCCTTGAGTAGAAGCCTTTCCCTCAACCCAAAGCTTCCATTTTTGTAATGTTTTCAGTCAGCAAGTCCCAGTGATTCTCTAGTCTCTGACTCCTGTAGAACTGGGGTTACATATGTACGTGGCTACAACTAGCAGTCTATGTAGGCACCAAGAAACCAAATTCAGGTGGTCTTGGGCCCTCATGGGCACTCATGCTTGAGCAGCAAGCATTCAACCACTGAGCCATCTTGCTAAGACAAGGAATGCCTTTAATACTATGCTTTGTTAAACAGAGCATAGTTAAATAGGTATTTTAAAATATGTCTATATTCAATGTTCTTGATATAACACACTGTAAGGCAAGACATTGCATTCCAAAGAATAAAAGGTAAAACAACCTGAAATTATTTGGGGTAAAATTATTCCTCCAATGCTGTCTTATTCCTAACTGCCTTCCTCTATAACCCTTCTAATTTGGATATGCTCTTATACACGATTTCAATCAAGGTTGCCATAAACACAGAAGGAAGAAAGGTCTTACCCAAAATGATGGAAAAGAAGGTAGGACCCGCAGAGAGCTGTCAAAGACAAAGTTCCATTTCTGGGGTCATCCTCCCAATGACTAGATTTTAAAAGGATCTATCAGAGGTAGTTGTTTTGATTTAGACATCTCATGATGTGGACAAAATTTAACGTGCTTCATTTTTCTTCACAGTACCTAGCACTATTTTTTATTGTCTATCTGCTAGACTATAATCCCCACGAGGACAGATAGCTAGTCATTTCCATGGTCATGTTCCAAATCCCAGGCACAAAGGACTAAAATATGTTTGTTCAATGAAAAACGAAATAATAAAGAGATCTAATGAGAATCTCTCACATTATAAAAAGTGTTCTAAAGCCTAGGCATAAGAGATTCTGCCTTTGAATGTGTAGTGAGTGTCCTTTTAACCATGACATAGAGAATTCACACCAAAGGCATAAACAGCATTCTCTGAGTTTAAAATTCACGTTAAATTTACAGAGCTATCACAGAAAGATAAACATCCCAAGGAAAATATTAAGAGAAAGCTAGGAAATATTTTGTCCTGAGAAATCTAGTAAGTGCATAAACCATGTACCAGAGCCTCACAGTTCACTGTGCCTTAGTAGGGTCAATGTGCTGAAATAGGGCAGGAAGAAGAAGGATAACAGAAGGTGCAAGCCGAAGGTACAGCTTTACCACCCAGTCAGAGGACTATGAGGGACTCATCCAATCCCACCACCCTCTGACATGGATACACAAGATGGAAACCACCTGCTTGATGAATTGCTAGAGCAATCCACTATGGTTTGGATGTAAAATGTCTCCCATAGTCTCATGTGTTTGAACAATTGGTTCCTAGATGGTGTTGCTATTTCAGGAGGTTGTAGAACCTTTGGGAGGTGGGTCCTAGCTGATGAAAGTGGATCACTGGGGGATGAGCCTTGAGATTTATCACCAGGCCCCATTTCCTGTCCTCTCTCTGATTCCTAATCCTCAGAAGTGATAGCAGGAAGCCTCAGGCTCCTGCTGCACAGGTGGCCTGTCCCCAGGGTCATGTCTTCCCTGCCAGGATGAAATTGTATCCTCCCAAACTGTGAGACAAAATAAGTTCTTCCTTGCTTATGTTGCTTCTTCTCAGGCATTTGGTCACAGCAATGAGAAGAATTACTATGAATAATGGTATAACTAGGGGCTGGAGAGATTGCTCAGTGGTTAAGGAGTTTGCTTCCAAAGCCTAAATAACTTGGTTTTATTCCCTAGTACACATGTAAATCCAGAAACAGCCAGATATACCAAGTGGCACATTCATCTGGAGTTTGTAGTGGCTACAGGCCCTGGCACATTCATTCATTCATTCATTCATTCATTCATTCATTCATTTTCTCTGTCTCTCTCATTCTCTCCAAATAAGTAAATACAATATTTAAAAATGGTATGGCTATAAATGTTACCATTTTTGGCTAATGAGAACTCTACTAGATAGGCCTATTCTCAATTCCTTGCTTACCTGTCTGGGAGAATTGGGGAATCTTCTGTGTATTAGGATTTAATATAATAAATATTATCGTTTAGTAGGCATCTATGAAAAAGATACTATTTCTAGGAAATGTAAGATTCTGGACCTGATAAGGTACATTGTGAGAGATTTGAGTCTTGCTCAGTCAAATGGTTTGAGAGATTAAGAATATTAAAACTGAAATAATATTCAGTGAGAAAACACTATGTGAGTTGAATACTATTTGGTACTTGCACATACCTTTTAACTGTCAGAGAAAAATTGGTTTGCCTTATAACAACTTATGTTTGTATCAGATTTAAATAAAATTTTTAACAACTGGTTCACTTGCCTAATACACTGCTAGTATGAGGAAAACATGATACTGCCAACCAGAGCTAGTTGACTCCAATGACAGCAGAAAGATTGATTGTTTCCAGACATGAGTAAGCTTGTACACCATTTCCTGACCTGCTATTTCATTCAAAGCTGTGGTTGACATATGGGTTGAAATATACCATCAGGACCCAAATTATCAGAAAGCAAATTCTGAATCCATAGTGAAAAAAAGTGCTTCTCAGTGTGGGTAAAGTAGCTAAGTTTGATCCCTTGGTGAAGGTGGGTAGGAAATATCATAGTCTATTAGACAAACACTGTGTGACTGTTCAAAACATTTCTCAAATAAACTCAAAAGTTCTTTGCCAACCAGAAAAATTCCATCTCCAGTATTCTCCATCTGATAAACATCCTCTGGTTCAGGAATTCATAGACAGCATGGCCAAAAAACTGATTAAGAAGTCTTTTATTCAGCACTCTCTCCCCCCCCCATACACAAAATATAACCCACCATATCTAAGTTAGATGAAATGTTCTTCCTGAAAATACCCAGTGACTTAGTCCTTTGAAGTCATGGCAATAAAATACAATAAAGTAGGAATTTTATAAACAAAAGAAATGTATTTCTCAGAGCTCCATAGACTATAAATTTCAAGTTAAAAGTACTAGCAGATTTAGTATCTGATGAGGACTAGCTGTTCATATATAGCACCTTCTTACTGTGACCTCACAGGGTTGAAAGGATGAATGAACATCTTTAGGTCTTTAGAAAATAATAAGGGCACTAAGTCCTACTTATAAACCTCACATGAAACTTTAGTCCTATCTCAAAGATACTTTGGTTTCATTTCTCCACATGTGGATTGGGATTCAATATATGAAATTTGAGGGGAAACAAACATTTATATAATAGCACCTAGTAAGAGATTCTCCGTAGCAACAGAATACCAAAGAAAATGTGTAATCAAAACAAAATAAAACTGGATAGCAAGAAGATAGTTTTAGAGACAGAATGTACTAAGCAAAAGCTAGTTAAGTCATGGCAGGGATGGTCCAGAGAAGAAAAAATAAGTCATCAAATTTAAGAGCTAAAATTCAGGCAGCATCAGATAAGAATAGGTACATAGAAAATCTCCTTCCATTAGATCATAACAGCACGAAACAAAAAAATCAATGAAACAATAAATCTTGGGAAACAGAAAAATATGGGCAATCAAAAAGAAATGTTCCTAAACAACAAATGATAATAGAAGAAATCTAAAAGGAAATAAAAATGCTTTCAGGGATGTCCAACCTGTGGCCTATAAGACACACTTATTTCAGGATATCTACTAATGTATCACAACACATTTGTAGATTTCAATGTCAAGTTGCAATGCAAAAAGTTTGAACACCCCTTTAAGAAAATGAAGCCAGGCAGGATGGTACACATCTACAATCCCAGCACTTGGGAGACTGATTCTGGAGAATTGCTGAGTCCAAGAACAGCATAGACCACATAGGAAACCCTGTCTCTTAAAAAAAGGAAAGTGAAATGGAAGCAGACATAGAAAAACTATATCAAAAGCAACCCAACAAGTAAAATTAACAGCAGTAAGTATACCAAGAGAATAATGTTCATATATAAACAACCTAAATTTGCACTTCAAATGAATATAAAAAGTAGAAAAAATCCAGCCAAATATGCAAGAAGGAACTAAATAACAAAGATCAGAAAAGGAATAGATGAAATATACTCAACAAATAAAGCAACAGAGAAAAAGTTAGAAAAGTGTTTTTTTTTAAATCAAAAGGTAAAATAGGCAAATTTTTAGCTAAACTAAGAAAAAGACTAAATACATAGGAAATGAATAATATTACATATACAATACCACCAAAAAGCAAAGGATTGTAAGAGACTTCTATGAATAATAATATGCTATCAAACTGGATAGCCTATTAGAAATTGATAAATTCCTAGAGACATAAAACACACCAAAAACAAATCATGAAGAAGAAGAAAATCTGAACGTATCTGGAATGAGTAAAAGCCTCCTACTGAAGAAAAGCCAAGGCCAGATGGCTTCACTAGTGAAATTTTATCAAACACATGAGAGGATCTAATACTTATTCTTCTCAAAATCGTATTTTAAAAGATGAACTGTAGGAAATACTTGCAAACATGTTTCACAGTACTGGCATTACTCTGATACCAACACCAAATGAGGACACAGTAAGAAAATTGTAGGGCAATATTTTTGGTGCACATAAATGCAGAAGTCCTCATAGAAATACTGGCAAATCAAGTTCAGGAGCACATTAAAAGAATCATCCACCATGATCATGTTGAGATTTATCTTCTGTATGCAAAGACGTTTCAACATAGGAAAATCAGTAAATGTGTTACACCATATCAACAAAATGAAGGATAAATATTATGTGACCCAGCTTAGGAGTAGATAGCTCATTTGTAGAACACTTGCCTAGCACACCAAAACTTGCATTCAATCCCCAGCAACACAGAACTATATGATCATCTAAATAGATGCAGAAAACTCATTTGAAAAAAGTAAACTCTTTCATAACAAATATTTACAATAAGTATAGATAAAATGTACATCAACACAATAAAGACCACCTATCACAAAGCCATGCCTAAAGTCATTCATGAGTAAAAATTTGAAATAATTTTTTCTCTAAGTTTCTGGATAAGGATACTTTTACCATTGCTTTTCAAGATAACGCTCAAGGTACTAACCAGGGTGATCATAAACAGAAAGGAAGAAACTCCAATGTGAAAGGAACATGTGAAATGGTCTTTGCTGATATTATTTCATACATAGAAACTGTTAGAATTGAGAAATAAATTTAGTAAAGCTATAGCAGACATAGTCAACTAATATCATAATAGCAATGAAATATTTGAAAAGGAAATTAAGAATTCACTTATAACTGTGAAATTTTAAATATTTATACATAAACTTGTCCATGGAGGTAAACATTTATGTGTTAGTTATGTCTCTTGTCACTGTGAAAGAAGTACTCAAGAGGAGCGACTTGGGCTAGAGAGTTGGCTCAGCGGTTAAGGCACTTGCCTTCAGTGCCTAAGGCCCTGGGTTCAATTCCCCAGTACCCACATAAACCAGACACACAAGGTGGTGGCCCTAGCGCTCATGCTCTCTTTCTTTCTCTCTCTTTCTCTCTCTTTCTCTCTCTCTCTCTCCTTCAAAATTATAAATAAAATATTTTTTTTAAAAAAAGAAGAGCAACTTAAGGAAGGAAGGGACTATTTTGCATGGATGTGACAGATAATGTAGCTGTGGCATGGAGTGTGAAGCAGCTGTTGACATTGTGTTCACAGTCAGGAATCAGAAACAGATGAATTTTGGTGCTCCACTAGCTTTCTCTTTTTTACTCAGTCCAAGACCCTAGCCCATAGAATGGTCCAAGCCACATTCAGAGTGGTCTGCCTTCCTCAGTAAAACCTTTCAGAAATGCCCTAACAGACATGCCTAAAGGTGTATCTCCTAGGTGATTCTAAATCCAACATATGTTAATCACCACAGCTATATTCTTTAAATATGTCACTGACATAAAAAACTGAAATAAATACAAAGATATTTATCTTATGTTCTATGATTAGAATTATGTTGCAAATATTTGCCAATACAACTCAAAGCAATCTAAAGATTTAATGCAATCTCCACAAAAATGAGTATCTAATTAGGGATTAGTAAATATTAAATATATATAAGGAACTTAATTCAATAGCAAGTAAAATAATCTGATTTATACAGGGAAAATTGCTAGAATAGACTTTTTTTTCAAAATGGCCAGGACATGGAAAAATAAAGATCAGTATCACTAATCATTGGGAAATACATCAAAACTACAATATTACATCATATCTGTTAGAATAGATTTTATCAAAAAGCTGACAGATGATTTACTACAGAATTTGCAAAAAGGCATCTCTTATACATTGTTGCTATCAGTGCAGCAATTCAAAAACTAAAAATAAAACTACCATACTGGGCTTTAAGTACAGCTCAATGGTAATGCATGTCAAGCATGTGTGAATTTCTTGGTTAAGTCCCCAGCACTGCTAAAACAAAACAAAACAAATAAGCCTACATTAGAACTCAGTATTCCTGTTTCTGAATATATATATCCAAAGGAACTGCTATGAACATACTGAAAGGATAACTGTATTTTCATGTTTATAGCAGAATTATTCACAATAGCCAAGATATATACACAACCTAAGTTTCCATAAGTGGTGAAGAAATGTACTATATATGAATGTAATATAATAATATGTATATGCATACATACATAATGGAATAATATTCAGCCTTCTAAAGGTAGTGAGAGAATCCTGTCATTTGCAACCACATTGATAAATGTGGAGGTTATGCTAAGAGAAATACTTCAGGCATAGATTTCACTTTTCTTTGAAATCTAAGCATAGTTTACCTCATAAAAGGATAGAACAATGATGCTTCCCAGAAGATAGAGGAAGGAGGAAAAAGAATACAAATTTCCTAATGAAAGAGTACAAGTTACATACAGATGGGAGTCATACTTTCTGATTATCTACTGCACAGCATGTTATCTATAGTTTATAATATTATATCATATATTTCCAAGTAACTAAAAAAGTAACTTCATGTTTCACAATAAAAATTACTGGTAAGCACAGATAATGAATGTTAATAATTTAATCATATCACTTTGCATACATATTTCAAAATATCATCTTGTGTCCCATAAATGTATATAATTATGACCTGACAAACAAAAATAATAGTTCTAGCCAAGATTTATGGCACACTCTTATTATCCCAGCACATAGGAGACTTAGGCAGGAAGACCATGACTCTAAGGTTAGTCTAGGTCACATAGTGAGACACAGACTCAAAATAAAAACCAGAAAAATAGCAATATTGAATTTAAAATATTTAAAGAAAAATGAGTGTCCCAGGGTATATACTTTATGACAAAACAAATAAATATGCAATTGCTAATAAATATATGGTAAGCTATTGTTTTAAATTAACCACAACTTTTCTGCTTTTAATCAACACACCTAGAAGCAAAATTTGCTCTCTGTGACTCTCTTAGCCTTTTGGAAAGTAGAAAGTGTCCTTTTTTGTTTGTTTGTTTGTTTGTTTGTTTGAGTCAGGGTCATGCTCTTTCCCAGGCTGACCTGGAATTCACTATGTAGTTTCAGGCTGGCCTTGAACTCACAGCAATCCTCCTACCTCTGACATGTGCCACCATGTTGGCATAAGTGTCCTTTTAAAGTACAGGAATTCCTGAATCTTCCTTGATGAAACTCAGCATCATGGTAGCTAGGAAACTGTGTGGATTCTCACACAGATACTCTTTTCTATGCAAACTGGCAGTTTCCCAACTGGCAGTAAACACAGGATGCCAAGGCATTACTGACAAATAGAAGTTGAGGATGGAGAATGCAGGTTCATGATTTTAGTCATTAGTATGTATTTTCTCAAGACAAGAGACCCCAAAGTATGTGCCTTTTGGTGGAGCCAGAAGACAAAATTGGATTACCCTTCAAATTTCTGACCCCTCTATATGCAGAGGGGAGGCTAGGGTGAAGAAGAGAGAAACAGAAAGAATACATGCAATCAAGCTTGGCTAAGGTCATAGACAGTATCAAGGAATAAATTAACCAGAAATCAGTCTGAAATTGATGGTGTTCACCCAGGTAGTCATCATCAGTGACAACAAGAATGTGGTCCCTGGACCAGCAGCTTTATTTTCTCTGAGCCAAAAAATACTGATCAGAAATTGATTGTGGGGTCAACAATCTTATGTTTTCAAAAGCACTCCAGTTAATTTTTCATATATGGTCAACTTTGAGAAATATTGATATATAAGCAGAATGTGTGAAAATTAACCTAAGAGTATAGAAATATATAAGCCCCTATGGTCAGAGGTATACAGGTATTTTTTTATTATGCAGATGCTCGATCAGGTCATTCATAATTCTGAGTCTGGTATGTCCACAGCTAGTAATTTATGTGGCAAAGATCTTAACTCATTTCACCTCAATAAGCATGTTTGCTTTTTATTTAACTTTACCAGTTGCTAGGATTAACTAAGGTTTTTTTTAAGTCCACTCACTGCTAGGGATGTGGCCCAGGGTTAAAGTACTTGCTGTAAAATCAGGAGAACTGGAGTTTGGATCCCCACTATTCACGAAAAATCAAGGTGTAGTGACATGCATCTGGAATTCCAGCAGTGGCAAGGTGAAGACAGCAGGAGCCCTACATTTTATTGGCTAGGTAGTCTAGCCAAACTAGTGAGGTCTAGATTCAAGTAAAGACTCTGTCTGAAGAAATAAATATGAAACCAGGCATGGTGGCACAGGCCTTTAGAATCCCAGCACTTGGAAGGCTGAGGTAGGAGGATCACCATGAGTTCAAAGCCAGCCTGGGCTACAGAGTAAGCTCCATTTAGGTCAGCTTGGGTTAGAGTGAGACCCTGCCTAAAAACATTAAAATTAAGATGAAGAGCAAATGAAGATACCACATAATGATCTCTGTCCTCCATATGCACATGCATACGTGTGCATGTACACCTGCATACAGTGTGCCCACACGTATGTGCAGAGATGTATATGCATCACATACACATGCAAAACAATTCTACCCAAATTCTTATTTCTATATTTTAAATGTTTGATAAATGGTAATAGTGCTGCTACTTGTTATTGGATGTTTTATGGCCTCTGTAAATGTCCAGCTCATAGGAACAGTTTCAACTTTCAGGCGATCCCTGGGAGAAAAGGAAGTGTGTAATTTTTCAAAAGGGTATATCCCATCACTAAAGCACAGCTTGTGGGAATGCAAGGATACATTTTCTAGACTCCAGAGGCCAAAGGTGCCAAGAAACAAGATGAGTTGACACACTGGAGCTAGAGTAGATAGAAAACACAAAGGGAGAAAATTAGACTTTGCTGTCAGTGGATGAGAAAGCTGGCAGTGAGCATGGCAGGGCTGAAAGAACAAAGATGTTCTCTGGTGAACTCTCTTCAGCTGGCAAGAAGGAGGCTCTTATATACTGAGAATACACATTTTTCAAACCCAACACTAGTGGATTCAATATTGTGTACGTCAGAAGTAGGTAGTAAAGTCTTTTACATCAACTTTCTTAAATATAAGATACAAACAAGTCAGGTAAAATGAAATCAAGTCTAACTTGGGATTTTCTGAAAGTTTAGTACTGGCAATGGTCTGTTTTTAAAAGCACTCAATACCAGCATGGGGGAAGAACTAAGAATTTCACACGACCCTTATGCAGTCATCTTACGTAATGATGGTTATAAGGACACATGAAGCAAAAAAAAAAAAAAAAAAAAAAAACAAAGAGGACACATGAAAAGTTACTAGAGTCATATATCTTTAATAACATTCCACCAGATCATTCTGGTTTCATAAACTCACTAGGTATAATCTAGAAATTTTAGTTAAAAAATAGGCGGTGAGGGCTGGAGAGATGGCTCAGCGGTTAAGGCACTTGCCTCCAGTGCCTAAGGCCCCCGGTTCAATTTCCCAGGACCCACATAAGCCAGACCCACAAGGTGGTGACCTTGGTGCGCTCTTTCTCTCTCTCCCTCCCTTCCTCCCTCTCCTCTCTCTGCTTGAAAATGAATAAATAAAATATTTTTTAAAAATAGGGGGTGAAAGAGAGGCAATACAAGAGTACAACCTTGTTACACAATATCAATCAATTTAAAATATCAAAACACCAGGTTCATCTGTAGAATCCAAGATTATATACCACTTATTGTATTTTGGGCTATTTTTAAATTATATTTGATTGCAAGGGGGGCCTGGCCCAAAATTCTTTAATTCTAAATCATCTTCATGAGTTGTTTCTAGAGATCCAACAAATAGTTACATGTTTTTAACTTTAAAAATATTGATTTGTAAGCAGAGTATGTATATGTCCATGAGAGAGATAGAAAGAGAATAGGAATGATGCTTGTGCTACTTTGTGCATCTGGCTTTACGTGGGTACTGGGGAATTGAAGCTGGGCTGTCAGGCTTTGCAAGTAAGCACCTTTAACAGCTGAGCCATCACCCCAGCCCAATTTTTTAAACTGAGCATTATTATTATAATACAAATATTGTTTCATTATGGCATTTTCAACTTTAAAAAAATATCTCCCCCCATTTCGTCTTTTCCTCCTCTCCCCTTGCTCCTTCCCACGTTTATGTCACATGTTTCTTTCTGCCCTCTCTCCCATTCTCAAGACCTCTTGTTCCCCTCTGGTGGTTTCCTATCTAGCTTCATAGACTATAGCCACTCTCCCCTCCTTATTTACATACATAAAAGCATTACAATTTAGGATCCATAGTCCAGGGAAGACACACTTGGAGGTCTATCTATTCACAGGAACATAATCCTCCTATAGAAAATGCTACAGGAGCTGGGACCAGGAGCTCTTCACCCTGCTGCCACCCTGCCATGCTGGGCTTTCAGGGAGACTTGGAATTGGGAGCCTTGATTTCATCAGTCGTATTCCCAGCCTCCCAGATCTTGGGACACTGATCTTCATTAAATCTGAACATAGCCCAGGCACAACATCTCTATTTACTTTCCTGGAATTAACCTCAGTCCAAACTTTTCTTCTCCTGCAATAATGGTTTATATTGTCAACTTGACCAGAACTAGAAACACCTGTGAGGGGTTATCTAGATTAGGTTAGCCTCTGAACATGCCTGTGAGGGATTAGCTTGAGTAAATTAATTGAGGCAGAAAGACCTTAACTATGGGCAGCAACAATCTACAGGCTGGATCCTGGATGGACTGTATAAAAAGAAAAGAGATAGCTGAGCAGCAGCATCCATCGCTCTCTGCTTCCTCACTGTGCTGCTTAATCGACCAGCTCTGCTTTAATCTTCTACTGCTATGCCTTCCCTCCTTGATGGATTGTAATTTGGAATTGTAAACTGGAAGAAAACCTTCCTCCCTTAAAAAGTTAGGAACCACATATATGAGAGAACATGCAATCTCTGTCTTTCTGAATTGAAGTCACCTCAGCTGCATACAATTTTTAACCATCATTTAGAAAATGGGAATATTTAGTAGTTAATGATCTTACTGAAAATGATTCTGACTATTAGGAAACCTGCTGCTAACAACTCAGTTGGAGATAGATGACTTTAAACAATTTACCTTCTTGTAAAGCTCGCCGGTTTTAGAGAAATAAAAGAATGCTATCTATTAGAGTTCAAGAATAAGGGGTGAAACAGGTAACAAAGGCTAAAGTAGCTCTACATTGCTGAGATTTTCCCTTCCAGAGCTGCTTTTCCCAAATACAATGAAAATGCAGGAGTGTCCTAACTCAGTCATCTAATGTGCCTAAGACTCAAAAGGCTCTTTCCCCTCCTGGGAAATGAATGTGCCTCCAGACTTAGCTCACTAAGAACATTCACATTTTCTGGTTTCCTCTCCCATGCTGAGAAAGAGACCATGTTGTTGTGATAGTAGAAAAGGTACCTTACTATCACACTTCCAGGTACAGAGACAATAACCAGCATACTTGTTCATAATTTCTATATGGAACAGTTCCCACCTTCCTAGTTGACTAGGGAATCCTGGTTTCCAGAGTCTCATCATTCTGAGGGAAAAAATAGTATGCATACTGCTTGCTTAGAATTCCTCACCTAAAAATTTTAATCATCTAGGTTACTAGTCCACATACACTGTCCAGTACAGGTGGACTGTGAGTGATATACACTTGGTGGGTTAGTCTGTTAGCTGGAGACACGCAAGAAGAAGGTATATAGGACACACCATTGCCTCAATTAAGAAACAATAAAGAAAGCTAAGAGATATTCCTTTCCCCCCTTTTCTCAATTGAATTTGTTAGTGTGTACAAGGCCATTCCATAATACAAATAGGATAAGAAGACAAACTGTAATTGGTCAGGTCGATTTAGTTTAAGAAATCATTATTAGGTGTGGTTGATACTATGTCCATATACTAGGGCTCAAACATTTCAAAAGGCAACCACCACCCTCCTCTTCCAGAGAGTATAGTCTAGTAATGAAGGAAAGAAACTGACAACTAGAATATAAAGCAGTACATGAATGAGGAGTGAAAGGAGAGCCACTTAGCCGATCTGGGAGTTCATGGAAATAAGAAAAAAAGAGGACCATCATGGATAAAGAACATTATGTCCATATTTATGCCTTGGAGCCAGCAAACAGCATAAATCAAGAATGGGGTAAAAGGAAAAAAGTAAGTCTCAAAACTCCTAGTCAAAGAGCTAAACTATTTTTAGGTGACAGAGGCCTTCACATGTTGGAAGGTTTTTCTCTTGACACAGTGCCCCTCATTTGCCCTAAACTCTCCCAATCTTACAGAAGGACTGATGTGGTGAGGAAATGAGAAGAAAAGGAGATACAGAACATCCAGCAGGGCACATGTCACATGGGTTCCTTTTCATTTCTCTTACGTTAGCTCCACAAGCTCTGCCAGAATGTTAGAGTTTGGGCTGTACACTGCCAAGAGTTGACAGAAAACTGGAGATCTCTAAAGTATACTTAAAGGCGAAAGTACAAACCTTACAGGGCTGCATCAGTGTGTGGTTGACCAAACTCTCCAAACCCAACTTGAAAATGGCATAGGTCTTCTCTTTGGATGAACAATGCAAGCTTAACATGAACCTCTGGGCCAAACATGTTCACCCTGTGGTCCACAGGCTGCAGGTGTTCAGGAAAACTATGAATGTAGCCTAACACATTTGTAGTTGATGTCATGTTGCAATGTCAAAAGGTTGTAGTCCCATTCTCTAAGACCATCATTCATGATTTTCAGTTAAATTCCAAATGATACCATTCCCACCCTCTTCTGTATTATTTCCTCTCAAATCTAATTTCACAAATAATCCTTGTGTAGAACAGAATGCTCCCTGGGCTAAGCTACTACAAAGTTATCTTTAACAATGAGTCTACTTTAAATATGACCTTTCCTTACTCTGATTCAACCATATAACTTTTACAGCATTTAGTAAAAAGTTCCAAAATGAAGTCACAATGAACGAATAGGTACTTCAAGTAACTCCAATGTTTCATGCTTGATTTAAGCGATTTCAAATATGTTCTTTACCCTGAAACAATGCATTTCCCTCTATATATTTAAATATGAGTTAATATGCCTGCACTTATACATGTTATGTGTATGTGTATAATTGTAGATGTATATAAAATATATAGTGTCGTAGTCAACCTTTGTCATTACTGCAACAAAGAACCTGCCAAAAAGCAGCTTGCAGAAGGAATGGGTTCATTTTGGCTTACAGATTCCTTCCATGATAGCAGGGAAAATGACAGCATGAGCAGAGGGTGGACATCACCTCCACCACGGCACTGCAAACAGCGACAGAAAGGAGTGCCAAACACTGGCAAGGGGAAGGCAGCTATAACCCCCATAAGCCCGCCCCCAACCACACAGCATCAGCGAGGCTCCAATTCCAAAACTGCCATCAGCTGGGGATCAAGCATCCAGAACACATTAAATTTATGGGAGACACCTGAATCAAACCATAACATATAGTGGATATACACATATATGCATATATACCTGGATCAAATAAATTTATATAAAAAATTAAATATACTTCACAAGCCGTAGTCACTTGCACAGTTAAATAGAAAAGATAAGGAAATTTTCATATATTCAATAGAAGAGCAAGTTGGTAAACAATTTCATGTATACTTGAAATCTAAAGAGCATGATTACTATAAAACATGTATGCATAGACACACATATTACAAGATAAATATTCCTATTGTATTCACCCCCCATGTAAGCTTGCCAAAGCAATAGTACTGTTATATTCTTTAAATTCCTATTACTGTGCAGTAAGCTGTCAAATACACAGCATTCAAATGATGTTTTACAGTGATCTTTAATACTAGCTGAATAAAAGCCTATCCAGCCAAATTCAGGAAGAAATTAATAATCATCAAGACTTTCAAGAAAAGCATCCTACATGTTACAGCACTTTTAAAATTGTACTACAAGATATACTGTAATTTACTTAGTATAGCCAAGAATTTATAGAATCGTGATTCAGAGTTGCACCCAATCTGATTTTAGCACTAGCACTGAAAAATATAAACTACTGGAGTCAACCCAACTTGCTGTATTTCCTGGAATACAGGTAAAAAGTCCACTATTGCTAACAATGGGCTAACAAGCTTCTAAAAAAAACAATGCTCTGCCCCATAATGAACCCATAGTACTTTGTTGATTTGGCTACAAAAAAAGGTGTTGCAGTGAATAATCAAGCAAAACAAATGCTTTTCTCCAATTCTCTTCAAGTAACCATCATTCCCTATAATAAAAAAAAAATTATGTGCTGCTTGCAAAGAAGTTTTTAGTTGATAATTCACTGTGAACATTAGAAGTGAAACAATTTCTTCCACAGATTTATTCAACAAACATCCACAACTGCCTATTTACACACACACACACACACACACACACACACACACACACACACACACAATTAAGCATATCTACTCAATATGGATGTTAATTCATTCCTTCATTTTATGTATAATTTTGAGAATTGAGTAATTTTTGCCCTTACTGTGATCTATTTTAGCTTGTCTCCTAAGCTTTATGCTGATCAGGTTATATAGTTAATTTGTTAATTTCGTTCACTAATATAAAAGGTAAACAGTAGATGATACATTTATAAAACAGCATCTTTTTCTTGTATATTTATAGCAGTCTTGATATATACATATATATATACCACAAACAATGATGTAAGCTTTAATGAAATATTTAATATAATTAAAAATTCATAAAACATTTTAGAGCTTAACAGTAATGAAAAGGCCACTGTTAAAAATGCACAAATTCCCTCCTACATCAATGGCATATAGAAGACCTGATGAAATGAAGAATCTTTAGGGCATAAAAACTTATACTACTTCTCAGAATTACACTCACTGAACACAAGGATTCAATACATCTGAAATACTTGAGGTTTATACTGCAGTCAGATGTGTTATCCACTGCACAACTGACTTTAAGTTTCTCTGAATAGAGCTTAAAATGCTTTTATGTGCAAAAGTAGAAATTTCTTTTGAGCCCATTGAGTCCTTATGATACCCTTATGATTATTATTCTTCCATGTTATGATATTGAGTGGAACCAAAACCCAATAACCTGCTTACAGTGTCACAAAGATTTCAGCTACACTTTTCTTCCTCTCCATGCTATAATGCTCCACGTTTTTGAAACTGCAGTATCACATCATTGGTTGTTTGATGTCATAACACACTTTTTATCTCCTCCAAGAGTGATGTATTTTAATTCAAAATAATTAATTTTACAATTTCAAGACACATTCTTCAAGTATTGAGAAGTAGATTTTAGAATTCACTGCTCATGACTTTCTTAAGAAAAAAATTCATGAAAAATTCTTGGAGCTCCTTTATACAAACAGCATTCTATCCAGGTAACAGTGGTGTGCAGAAGGGAAAGTAACCAAACGACAAAAATGAAGACATGAGGTCCCTGGTGTCAAAGGAGCTCACAATCCAAGTTGGAGGACTGACAAATACAGCTAGCATATTACCCTACGCTATTGGAGTAGTGTGATGAGGCTCAAGTGGGGATGACATGTACGCCAAGTCTGGAAGGGATAGTTTCCAAGTTTCACAATGGAACACTGATTTCATGCTGCAGAATTTTAAGGCACACTTTATTATTCAACATATAGATTCATACATAGGTCCAAAGAGATATACATGCAGAAGTTGGAATATAATTGTCCTGGTTGTATTCTGGGCATACATGATTGCATACACTGAGAGGGAAGTTTCTGCTTGACACAATTTAATATATATGTTAGCCAAGGCCATGAACACACAGATAATTAGTTTCCTGTCCTAAATTATATCAGAAATTCTACTGTCTGATGCCCATCACTAAAGATCAATGGTTTCCAGAGGGGAGAGGGAAGAATTAATAGGAGTACAAATAATTTTAGGACAGTGAAACTATTTTGCATGATCCTACAAAGATATAGCATTTATAATACCAGAATCTAAAATTACAACTAGAGTGAGCCCAAAGGTAACTATGAGTTTGGAGAGATGACACTGCAGCATCATTATTTTTAACATATATACCAGTGCAGTGAGGGATCCTAATAATACGGGAGGGTATGCACTGTTTAGGATAGACTCTGTGTATATCTCTGGCATGTTCCTCCCATTTTTGCTGTGAAAGAAATTTGCCTAGAAATGAAATTTTAAAGTAGGTAACTCCAAAACTGTTAACTACAGAAAAGGTGTAGAAGAGTATATATGCTACCTTTTGCACAAAAAGGTAAGGCTACATACATAAATGCTAGTATGTGAATAGACTCTCTGAAGTTGGAAGCAGCAGTTGTCTCTGGAGAAGAAAACGAGGTAGCTGGGAGACAGGGATGGAGAGGAAATTCAAAGTATTTTTTCCTCTTGTGAAGTTTGAACATATTATGTTTATATCATGAGCATATACTAACTCTTCAAAAAAAACAAATCTATTCCAGGTGCACATTTTCCCCTGCTAGGATGTTTTAACATATTCCTTTCATCTGGCATATCATCTTTTACTTAATTTTGAAAGTCCAGTGATCATGGGAAGGGATCAAGGAAAGGGTTCTTCCGTTGATCTGGAATTCTGACTCTTCCTTTAGACTGGGAGTTATTCAAGGACAAGGAATGTACTTGTCACAATGACTGACACTGTTATGGACAGAGATTTTCATGAACTAATTTGACCTATTAGCCCGGCCATTCCTTTTGTTCTCTTTTTACAACCTCAGACCCAGAGAGATTCTTTAATATTTGACTCTGTCCCTGGAATAATATTTAAAAAATTAACTTTACAATTGTGTAAGTCATTCTCAGGTCAATGGTTGCCTAAGGATAAACATGAGTGCTGAAATGAAAAAGATACAGGCTTATTCTGGTGAAGGTAGACTTCTTGTGGAAATGTAAGTGGCCTATACATTTCCTTTTTATTATTATTCTAAATGTTTGTGGAAGAGAAGACTCATCAGTCACCTTAACTAAAATTACTATCCATAGTCAGCTCCCTCTAACTCCTACAAACTTTGTTCCTACCTCTGTAAGGCACTTATTTATAGTATAGTTATCTGAGTAACACCGCTGTTGTACTACACTCTAAAATCCTTTTTTAAAATAATTTCATTTATTTGCAAGCAGAGAGAGAGAGAGAGAGAGAGAGAGAGAGAGAGAGAGAGAATACATGCATCAGTACTTCCAACCACTGTAAACAGACTCCAGATGCATGGGCCACTTTGTGCATTTGGCATTATGTGAGTACTGGGGAATGAAACTCAGGTCATCAGGCTCTGCAGACAAGCACCTTAACCACTGATCCATCTCTCCATTCCAACACTCTAAAATTCTTATGGACAGGGAAACTTTATCTATCACAATATTCTCACAGTAACTATTATATAGGTCAATCATCTTTGAAGAGATTTCATTTAATTAACATTTCAAGCATTAAAAATTAAGTAACTTTAAAAATATAATGTAAAATTGAACTGATTTGCTTAAAGCAGTAGAGTAGGGTTGTGAAAAAAATTAAACAAATATATTGTAGAAATCATGCTACCATAACCAACAAGCTTCATCCCTTGAGCATGTTACTTTGATTTCATGGGTACAAGACCAGCATTTTTTTAACTAAAACTCCTTTCTCCCTTCATCAATCTACACAACTTGCCTCTTTGCTGAAGCACTGTTACAAAATTACTAAACTCCTCTCTCTTTAGACTTAGTAAACAAATGCTAAATAAGGAGACTCAGATCCCCAGGGGGAGAAGATGGTAGTCCCTTCAGAGAGCACAAGTTCAACAGTTTCCTACTCATAAGGAATCCTGCTTTGTCTGCTGGACACCCCTGATCCTGCCAGCCCCAGAAGCATTCAGTCCTTGTTTGGTCCTATTGCAGGCAGTTCTAGATACATTCAAAACTATTCAGAACTTGTATTTGTTTTGTCTGTCACATTTTTTTCTTAAATAAACAGAACTAAAAGTCAAAAGGGAGCTGACTTTCTACACACAGGAAAAAAACAACAATTTTATGATATAAACTAGAATATCAGTAATGATATAGAACTTTGTTATATTCTGTAATTCATCAGATAAATTAGGTTATATAAATTCCAAATGGTTACATTATATTAAAACTCTATTATAATTTTAAACTCTTTTTCATGTTATAATCTTTCACACTTTAACAATAAGTTCTCATGAGAGCAGAAACCACATCTCACCTATTTCTGAATCTCTCATACTGCCTTGGCCATAACAAATTCTAAAGGAACCTTTACTGCATTAACTTTTTCAAGGTGCATTTAATCTACTCATTCAGAGATGTCACTTCAAAAATTCAGATATCTCTATTAAAAGAAGGCTGCATGGGAGTGGGGAAGATGGCTCAGTCAGTAAAGCGCTGCTGCACATGCATGAGGACCTGAATGCAGATCTCCAGCACCCATGTAAAAGCTGGATGTGATCGTATGCCTGTAATCCCAGCACTGAGACAAGCACTTCCCTATAGCTTACTGGCTAGCTGGAGCTGGAAGCTCCAGGTTCAGTTCATCACAAAAATAAAGTGGAGAGCAATTGAGGAAGATATCCACCATTGACCTTTGCATCCACATGTACCCATAAACATGCAAGCAAATATGCATGCATAAGGGGGCAGAGCTGCAGATAAAGTTCCTGGAGCACAAAGTCCTGGGTTCAGTCCCCAAAGAATAAACACTGTTTTATTAATGTGTCATATTTCATCTCAGAGAAAAAAAATCCAATTTCTATAAACTCCACCTGATTTAAAAACAACGTTTTTAAGTCTTGTATATGCAGTAATTTTATGACAGATACTAGGCATCAAATTGAAGGTCTCCCAAAATTCTTCTGAAATGAAGGGAACTTAATTGTCTTCATATCCTTAAGGGTATCATGAAATTAATGAATAAATTTATTTTACTATAAAATATATAAGCTATCAAACACTTAGGAGGGATGAGATTTTTATTAGAAAAAAATCAATGCTCAAATATTGCAACTCCCACATTAAAAATTACATTGAGGAAAAAAACAAAGATTAAATTCTCTTCAATTTAGTTTTATCAATTTAAAAACTGAAACAAGAACAAACTCAAAATTCACTTTAACATTCAAAGACTTGATGATTGTGAATTTTAAAGTATTATATTAAAGTTTATCTAGACTGAGACATATATTCTACTTGGACAAAATATTTGTACCAATTCACAACCATATTAAAGAAACTCAAATAAAGCTTCATTTTGGAAATCTGTAAGGTCCCTCTCATAATCTAACCAGAGATTCTGAGTGCATGCCAAAGCACTGAGATTCTAATGCCAATTCGCATGTCTTATTCTTGAGGTCTACCCTGAGAATTAAAATTAACATTTTAACTCAACCTATTTCATATTAATATAATGTACAAACTCTTTCTCTATTATTAAAAATATTTATTTGTTATTTATTTACAAGCAAAGAGAGAATGGGTGTGTCAGGTTCTCTAGCCACTGCAAACTTCGTATGTATGTACCACTTTGTCAATCTGGCTTTATGTGGGTACTGGGGAATTAAACCCTGGTGGTTAGGCTTTGTGGGCAATTGCCTTAACCACTGAGCCCTCTCTCTATCCCTCATCCACTACAACTGTTGATTCCTTCTCTGTGCTACCATTGTCATTCAAATTAAGTTTATCTTTTTCATCTGAAAAAGGGTCTCCCTCTTTGGCTCAGGCTGGCCTGGAACTCACTATACAACCCAGGTCACCCTTGAAGTTGTAATTTTTTTGCCTCAGTCTCCCAAATGTTGAGATCAGAAGTGTGCTTCACCATGACTGACTTCAAATTTCATTGCAATGGAGTCCCATTAAGATGCCAGGACTATGGATGGGTGCCAAGGCAAGCTGCCAGCACCGGATGAAGTTTTCCCTGGACTGTGAGTAGCTGAGCTGGAGAAGCTGAATGGAATCTCCAAGAGACTTGTTCAAATGCAGGATCATTGAACTTGGAGTTAGAGATTGATGGTGCCCTACATGTTTTAAATCTTGTATTGGTTCAACCTGTTTTTGCCATGCCTCATGTTTTGCAGTGTGAATATTCTGTGCCATTACAGGTTTGTTATTGGTATTATGGCTCAGTTGAAAGCTGTGGGGACTTAAGTGTTGAGCTGAACACAATGTATTTACATCATGTATGATTATTAGTTTGTGGGGGCTAGGGACGGACTGTCATGGTTTGATCCAGGTGTCCCCCACAAACAAATGAATGTGTTTCTGATTGATAGATCCTCAGCTGATGGCAGTTCGGGAATTAGAACCTTGCTGGAGTTGTGTTGCTGGGGGCGGGCTTATGGAGTTTATAAGGCAGCTTCCCCTTCCCAGTGTTTGGCACACCTTCCTGCCATTTTTTGCAGTGCTGTGGTGAAGGTGATATCCACCCCTCTGCTCATGCCATTGTTTTCCCTGATAGGATGGAGTCTCCCCTTGAGTCCATAAGTCTAATAAACCCATTCCTCCACAAGCCACTTTTGGTTAGTCCTTTAATGTACCTGCTCTCTTTTAAATAAGAGAAAAAATGTTACAATCAAAAGTATCTTTATACTGTCATTTTACCTATGTGGTTCCTTTCACCAGTGCCAATATTTCTTTATGTGCATGTAGGCTTGTGTCTAAATAGTACTCAACTTATGCTGGGGTTAAATTCTCACCCCCCCAAAACACACCATAAATGTAAAAATAGCACAAGTCAAAAATGCACCTAATATATGTAGCCTACCAAACATCATAGCTTAGCAACACACTGCATTATAGCTTCAGTTGTTTACCTTCAAGATCACATGGCTCACTGGGAGCTGTAGCTACCCTGCTAGTGCCTGAGTATCCTGAGGGGGTTTCATACAGCATGT
Source organism: Zapus hudsonius (assembly GCA_004024765.1). NCBI lineage: Eukaryota > Metazoa > Chordata > Mammalia > Rodentia > Dipodidae > Zapus > Zapus hudsonius. The sequence goes on along the minus strand of PVHP010004593.1, from coordinate 40,603 downwards.
CTTTAGCCTGGGAAGTGAACCAAATTCAAAATTCAAGGTATAGTTTCTGCTGAATATGTATCACTTTGATACCATCATAATGTCAAAAAATTATAAGCTGAACCACCATAACCTGGGGAACATGTGTAGTTTCATTTTATTTCAAGTCTAAAGGATTCCCTTTAGTATTTCTTGGAGAGCAGAAAACAAGTTCTGTTTTTGTTTATCTGAGAATGTCCTATTTTACATTTATGAAAGATACTCTTACTACATATATAATTCCTGATTTAAAATCTATTTCTTTCAACTTTTTGGCTATTCCATCCCACTATTCTGGACCAAAAATTTCTGGTGAGAAACCATCTGGTAATCTTGGTTGGATGCCTCCCTTTCTCTCTTACTATTTTCAAGATTCATTTTGCTTTGCAAGTGCTTTGCACTTCAACAATTTGACTATCTTTGTGAATTTATTCTAATTTGAATTTTCTGGGTTTCTTGAAAATTATACATTCATGTTTGCATCAAATGTGGGGAATATTTAACTTTTTCTTCAAATATCCTTCCTGTCTTTACCCCCAATTCTGTGACATTCTATGTATGTTGATATCCTTAATGTTATCCCATGGGTCTCTTAGGTTCTGGTCATTTTTCTTCAATCAATAGTCTTTTAATTCCTTAAATATGATCATCTCAACCTATTCCCAATTTTCTTGACTATTTTGCCATCTTAGATCTGTTGTTACACACTTTTATCAAAAGTTTTATTTCTGTAATTGTAATTTTTACTCCACATTTTCCAATTTCTTCATAATTTCTCACTATTGATATTTGGTGAAATACCATTCTCATGCTTTCTTTGAATATGGTTTCTTTTGGTTTGTTTATAACATCTGAATTAAAGTTTTGCTAATAAGCTTAACATCTAGGCTTCCTCTGTGACACTTTAAAAATACTTTGTGTATTTGTGTACATGTGCAAGTGCCCATGTGCGTTGGCACATGTGTAGAAGCCAGAAGACAATTTTGGGATGGTCCTTGCCTTGCTTACTTGGAGGCAGGGACTCTTGTTCACAGCTCCATTTGTAAGCTTTCAGGAAACTCTCCTGTCCCTGTCTCCTTTCTTGCCATAGCTGCGACTACAGAAGCCCACCACAGCTTCTGGCTAGCACTTTATCCACTGAGCCATTTCCCAAGCCCCCTCAAAGATACTTTCTTTCTACTGGCTGCTTGCTTTCTAGTGTAAATTCCATGCTCAGGAAAATTAGGAATTTTAAATGTAGCAAGTTCTGACATCAGATTTCCTCACGCTAGGGTTTGTTGCTGTTGTTGCTTTAGACTTTTCTGGACTGTTAAACTCTATGTGCTCTATGATGTTTGGCCATTGAATTCTCTATTCTGTTAGCTTAGTAGTCAACTAATTATTGGGTAAGTTATTGGATCCAAAGATCTTCATCCTTTATTAAGGTTTGCTTACAATGTTATGGTAGTTTGTATTCCTGCCTTAGCTTTTGCTTCCTGCTTTTACAGGATCTCAAAGTAACTACTTCAGGAAGATATTGACCCTATTAGTTTTCAACAAATGCCCCAGGGTTTTCCAGTGACTGAGAAGAAGAAACATCAAGTAAAATTAAGCTTTGTAAATAGATCCTTTCCATGGTGTTCTGGGGGGGGGGTCAAATAATGAAAGTCCTTTGAGGATAGAGGTACTGGGGGAGATTTTTCCTTCCAGTAGTTGCATATTTCTATAATTAGCATGCTTGTGATGTTGCTGGCTTTTATGACTATTGTGGAAATAGGGATAGGGATGATTAAAAATGATAGTTTTGGTAAGAATTCTTACCAAAATGTCAGTTGTTTTACTGTACAAATTATGTTCACATTGCTGAAAGCATTTGGCTACATTTTAGAATTATGAATAAGTTGTTTTTAATGATTGTCATCAGTGTTCACATTGATTTTATAGAGGAGTAATTTTTCTGAAGTCTTTACTAGAGTATTCCCTTCCTTAAGTTTAAAAATCACACTTGTATTGGTGTCTTTTCTAAAGAATGTCGCCTACAGCTCTTTAGGAGCTTTAACTTCAAATTGCTCAGCAAAATATGTAGGATTCCTGGTAATAATGCCAAATAAACTATTTTAAGGAATTCCATGAAAGTTTATAAAGAGTGAAGAGATAAAATGTGATTGATCTTATTTCCATACCTTTTTACTGACTATAAGAAAATGTGGATTTTAATAATAGATACAACAAAATTATTTGTTCTTACTAATATTTTGAGACATCTCAATTTGTTTTAAAGATTTACAACAGGCAAGCTTGTAACAACACTTTCCTGCCTCTCCTAAAGTATCATTAGAGGTGTACATGACACTTTGGGGGACTTATATTGCAGTGTGCAGCATCCTGTTATAGGAATAAAAATGTTGAGGACCAATAACAATGTGCAATTATAAAAGTGATTGTCAAGTCAGATCTTTTCTGGGAAGTCAACAGAAACAGAATCATATTTAATAAATAAGTAATCATTCATGAAATCAGCAATAGTAGTCTGAATATTTATGATGCTGTCATGGTTTTAGTATTTCACTGTTCTGTTCCATGTGTATTTATAAAAACACCATGAGCATAAAAAGGTGTATAACAGCATACATTTTCATTACTAAATCTTTATAATATATGGATTTACAAGCTACATTTAAGAAATTTATGAGGAGCCATTAAGCACTTGACCAAAAGAAAAATTCAATGAACTGTGGCATCAGGTTGAAGAATTTGAATCTTGTGTACTTTAAGACTAATATGTGAGAAATAATTGCTTAGTAAGTGTCATATCTAACCAGGTTTGGCTGTTTTCTTTGCATTGTAAACCATATAATGACTGAAGAGGAGATAAAATTTTATTTTTTAATATCCTATGAAGAAATAAAGTACATTTCTATTGTCGATTAACGTAAGGAAATGGTTTAAGAGTCATAAAACAGTGTTGGTTCTCAGCCAAAAAACATTAATTTTGAACCAGTTAAAGACTAGTGTGTTGAATTCAGCTCTGACTTAGACCTACAAAATAAACAAGTGTGGCATAAAACATTTTAAGAGGGGAGTTAGTTACTAAAATAGTATTTGTGCTTTCAAAGATACCTTACAAACCTTTTTAGGGCGTCTTCAAATCTATTTTCCTATATCTAAAGTTTATTAAGTTTATTAACATGAATACAGACACATCAAGAATTTCCATGAAAACAAAGACATTCCCCTTTTTAAAATATTTAATTGAAAAATGTTATATATGTATATATATATTCAAGGTATACAATGATTATTTATGTACATAATATAAAATGATTATCACAATTACAGAAGCATATCCATCTCAATCCATGCTGTACATTAGACAACAAAAACTTTGCCCAGTTTATAACTTACAGTTTGTACCCTGTGGTCAGTATATCAACAGGAGTTTTACTTCTTAGACTCCACATATCAGTGAGATTACACAGTATTTGTTCTTTTTGTGTTGGGTTCATTTCATATAATATTCTTCAGGCTTATCCATTTTGAAATGGCAGGATTTCATTTTTATGGCTACATAATATTCCTGTGTATGTGTTAGTGTGTATTCCACAATTTATTTATTCTATTAGTAGACATATGGGTTGTTATCTTGACTATTGTGAATAGTGGTGTAATAAGCATGAACCCGAAGATATACATCAACTTACTGGTTTCATTTCCTTCAATGTGTACCCAAAAGTGAGTTAGTTGTCTTATATAGTACCTCATTTATTTTAGGAACTTCTAGACTGCTTTCTATAGTGGCTATATTAATTTACATTCTTTCCAAAAATGTCCAAGCTTTCTTTCCTTTTATATATTTTCTTGTCAACATTTGTTGTCTCATCTTTTTTATAAAAGCCATCTTAATAGGTATGGGGTGACAGTTCATTGTGGTTTTAATTTGCATTTCCCTGATGATTATTGATGTTGAGCAACTTTTCATTTATTTGCTGGGCATCTGTTTGTATTATTTGGGGGGGGAAGCCTATTCTGGTTGAAAGGATTTTTTTTCCACAAAATGTGGGATATCCCAAGCATCACATAATATAATGGCAAATTAATGAGTGTGCAATAGAAATCATTTTTCTATTATAGCTTTTATCTGTGAAACACATTTTGTATTATAGAATTCTCACTGGTCCATAATCACTGAGCTAAGATATCAATATACTTTTTAAGCATTTCAACTTTAAGTATCACATTCACAGAAAAGGATGAAAATGTATGAATGGGTAGAAATTGAGGAGAGTTTCCATGAGTGACTATTAGTCAATTTTCTGTTCCTGGGGAAAAATACTTGAGATAATCAACTTACGAGAGGAAAGGATTGTTTTATCTTACAGTTTTATAGATTTAGTCAACAGTCATCTGGCTTGATGCTTTGGCCTGTCGTAGTATACATTATAGTGTGGCAAAGCTATTCACATAATGGCAGCCATGAAGTAACAAGAAGAAAGGGACTGTGGTCCCAAAAAATCCTTGAAAGGGAATGTCTCCAATGACCTAACTTCCTCTCACAAAGACCTACCTTCTAAAGGATTGATTGACTCCCAGTAGCACCAAGCTGAAGACAAAGCGTTTTTAGCATACTGCCTTTGGGAAACATTTCAGATCCAAACTACAGCAATGGCTCATCACAAATGACAAATTTCTTTGTAGTCACATGCATTATTTTTGTGAATTTATATTCTATGCTTATCACACATGTGTTTTATTCAATAGCAAATTTATGTTGTAAATTTTACTTCTGGATAACCATGTCTTCATTTATCTTTCTAGCATACCATCATATAACTATAGGCATCAATTTAGGTAAATGCTTCTTTCTGTTTTAAAATAACTAAGAATTTCTAATCTAGAGTCCAAACATAGGTTTCAGGAGGTTGGCAGTAATGCCCCAGTTTGACATGTAGATTTGAACTTTCCTTATCAATGTCAGTTGATAATTTTTGAATATTCACAAGAACCCAGCACACAGAAAACTTCTATCAAAACTTGATAAAAATATATGAAGTCTGACATCATAAAACAATGCATGTGCAGTCAAAATTTAAAAAAAAATCAGTGTCAACCCCCTAAAATCTACTTAAGCACTAAGTATCCCTGATTGTAAACATAGTACAAAAAAGTGTGTATCTATTATAGCCAGATCAGTCCCTAAATAGCAAACAAGATTAAATCAATCCAAAAATATCATATGCTTTGAGTTATACACATAGAAAACCAAAAATATCTCAGGTAATTTATAGGAAGGAACATCTTATTCTTTCTCTGCTTACATAGTGCTTAGAATGAAATTCTAGAAACTGTTCTGATTTGTGTTTCTTTGAATTCAAAACTGATCCAGTTAAGCAGTATGCATATGCTCCTTTATATACTCAAATCCGTTGCTTGAAAAACTCTGAAAGTCATAAATTTACAACCTCCCAACTCACTAACTCTCTTCTTTCCCCAAATGGAAAACTAGCAGTACCAGCAAATATCTTTCTAGATAATACAAACTGGTAAACACTGCTAGAAATAAAGTGCTGAAAATGATATAATACAGATAATACCTGGCCTTCATACATTCAAAACTACTGTCCTTGTAAATGGCAAAGCTCCAGTGAGAAATTATACTGAAGGAGAAGAAAAGGTTCTTCCTAGATTTATGCTCCAGATTTGAGGTGAGAAAGACTGGAAGAAAAAAAGTATTGAAATAAATATAGCAATTCTGAGTAAATGGAAGCAACAGAGTCCATGCTAGACTAATCAGAATTATTTAATCAACTTAAATAAGTAAAATAATAGTGGAGGGCTATAGCTCTTCACAAAAATGAAAGAAAGCTTCAAGATTAAGCCACTCCACTTCTGTGAGAAGTGACATGAATTTCTCCATAATGATTGGATGGAAACTCAAGTCAAGGTTCTAAGAGCAACCCCATGGAAACATGAATGAAGTCCCATTGACCCCATACCCATTTTTCACTTTAAAATGGGATTTATTGTTTTGTTTTCATAGCCAAAATAAAAAAAAACTGACTTTTTCTTCCACACTTGTCTAACCTTTGACACTGCTATACACTATTATCATCTACAAAGTTTATACCTAAGTACCACACAACTGAGTTACACAAAATAAATCACAAAAATTCTAATAATGTTTTAATAAGTTAGCAATTTTGTGCTGGGTCACATCCATAGCTATTCTAGGCTGCATGTCACCCATGGACCATGGTACGAACACCTAAACCAAAGCCACTGCCAAATTAAAATTTACAATGTTTAAAACCTGAGAAAAATGAAGTTAACATCTAAATAATTCAACCCTGTATAGACAAAATTTTATTCAATTCCCCCATATGGGAATCCATAGTTACTGATAAAACTTTAAACATATTGAGAGTGATCAGAGACCTTCATATGGTCTTCACTAAGAACTTTGACATTCCATTTGGTTTCCTATTTTATATATGTGGCAAAGGTTTCAGATCATTGCATAGCTGTGGTTGTTTAAATGTATTCTGGAGACTAATGAGTTTCAATAGTTAATCTCCATTTGTTGGCACTTTGAGGAAGGCTGTTGAACATTTAGGAGGAATCCACATACAAAAGGAAGTATGTCACTGGGGAGAAGCCTTGAGGGTTTCTATCCCAGCCTACTTCCTGTTCTTTCTACTTCCTCCTTGTGGATGTGACAATGTTACTCTGTTGATCCTGCCTTGCTTTCCCTGCCATAATGGACTCTTCTTCAAAACTGTAAGCTTACAATAACCCAGTTCATTACTTAAGCTGCTTCTATTTGCATATTTTGTCCTAGTGACAACAAAGTAACTGATATGATAGGATGCTCTTCCTCAAGTTTTATTTAAAAGATTTCAGTACCATTATTTTCTTTCATGATATGGCATTTTTCACTTCACTTCAGCAATAATATATTTTCCAAATTACAGCTATTCTTAATTCTAGAATATGACATGAGGGAGTTTATTTGTTCATAAATATGAACTGACTATACAGCAGTGTTAGTGTTCAAATATGCTGATAAAGTATTTATACTTCTGTGGTTAGAATGTGACAGAAAACAGTGCTATCCTTGGGAAATAAGCTCCTTATATTCTAAAACATATATTTGAAAACAATAAATGGGTTACTAAAATAAAATTTTAGAATGTTCAATTTTTGTCTTATCTTTTTGTCTTAATATAAAGATAAATTATCAACAGACTGAGAATTTTGTTCTTTTATCCTTTAAGAAATATTCATTGCTTGATATGAAATTCAAAAATGTTCTATTGTAATTTAAGAAGTTATTTTAGAATTTGATTTCTAAATAATAGTAAAAAGCTTTTATAAGATTTGCTTGTCTAGTTTTTGCCTTAGAGTTCCATTGTTAAATAGGGAATGTTAAGAACCATAAGGAGCACATTCATCAGACTAAGATATGTGACAACTAGTTTCATAAATATTATTCATAATTCATATATAATCCTCCTATAATTATTATAATAACCAGCACTTATATTATGTTGGCTAAATCTTCACTATCCAAAACACTAATTTAGGGAGACAAAAGTGGTCTAAACCATTTAATTCTATAATCACTAGGGTAATTTATTTATAAAATTACATAATCTTTGTAGCAAGCCAATTTTTCCAACTTTACATTTAAGACATTGAGGTTTAAAAGAAAAAAAGAACAATGAACACAGAAAGTACTCAAAGTATGCTATAACCAATTTTAATCTAACTTATGATGTGTATTGATGAATTAAAGCACTATGTCTACACAGCAAACTCTTGCAGTGTCATCCAGGATTCATAACATTCATGACATTAAAGGAGCTGCTGATGCATAATTAACAAAACAAAATGGAAATTTTACCAAGAAATTGGCAGATCACAGGGCCATTACTAGTTGGAAATTGTCAATGGATAGACCTTCACTTCCCAATGCCTCAATCACAGCTAATTCCTGACAGGTCCCCTTTCTTACTTGTTTCTCCATCACTGCAATCTATCTTTGATTGGTACCCAGTGACCACTGTCTACTGTTCATTCTGATTTCTATTTCTTTGTTTCCCTACACAGAATACATTTTACATCTATGAAATTTCTCTCCATATTTAATCCCACTTTAAAGAATTCCTGCTATGCACATCCCCAGCCCATATCAGTCATGGTCCCCATCACTCATTCAGTCAGTGAATGGTGATTACTTCATTGTGTTTTCTGAACCTCTTCTCAATATGACTGGAAGATTTATAAGTACAAGAATGCTTCTTTGATTTGCCTCTCACATACATCCAAAGAAGTGTCTAGCAGTTTTCTACACACCACATCTATATTATTTGAACTGAAATTATAATAAGTAGCCTTAACATAAAAGAGTAGTACTTTCTTGGAATAAGAGAAAGATATTGGCTGCTGGAGAGATGGCTCAGCTGTTAAGGCACTTGCCTGCAAAGCCTAGCAACCGAGGTTCAATTCCCCAGTACCCACATAAAGCCAGATGCACAAAGGTTCTTGCACCTAGAGTTCATTTGCAGCTGCTGGCAGCTCCCATTCTCTCTGTCACTCTTCTATCTCTGCTTGCAAATAAATAAATAAAAATATTTTTAAAACACAGAGAGATTAATGCAAAACATACTGTCTTTAGATAACACTGGCACATCTTAAGGCTTGAACAAATACTCATTTTTTTAAGTCTGCAAGAAAACGGATATTCGTGGATATATATATATATATATATATATATATATATATATATATATATATGTACTTTATTTAAAACTACAAAGCCATCATTAAGTGAAAGAAATTAAAAACTGGTCCCAAATCACAACTGATGTTTAGAATTCAGTGGTAATATTTTCAAATATCTGCATCCTTGCTAATGATAAAGAACCTGACCTTGGATGGGTAGAAAAAAGGGGGAACCCTTTCAAGATTCATGACTTGACCATATCTAATATTACACAGGTGCTTCTGACATATTTAGAAAGGGAGCTTTTCATTAGAAACAAGTGTCCACATTACAAACAAGTCAAATAAAAAGCAATTTAAGAAGCATCTTAACTACGGTGGTTTATACATACCCATATGGATTCAAAGGCCTTACTTATAATATCCATTATGCAATTTATTGTCCAATTTTCCATCTTTCTAGAGAGCACATTTTCTCAGACATAATTCTCAGAAACTGTCAAAAATAATTTTCTCCTCTAAATGCTTTAGTCCTTACTCCTTCAAAAGTGAATAACAAAGGCGGAGCTTCTTACCTGTCAAACAGGCTTTTGTGGATTATCATTAGCAGATTCATCATGAAACCCACAAGCACAGAAAATGAGAAAAAAACGTCATCGAAATAGAAAGCTATAAAATCAAGTAATTCTCAGGTATGAGCACTAGAATTAAGTATACCAATAAAAAATAATAAATGCAAAGCCAGATACTAACTGAAATGCTATAGTAGTTTAAAAAACATTTAAATAGCTATTTCCTGGTTATAAATCCTTTACTATGGTTTATTCAAAATTATTAGTGAATTCAGAAAAGTATCTCAAATCCTAAAATAGGTCTGTTAACAAAAGCTCTGCATCTTCACTGCATATTCATCAAGGTAAATTTAAAAGGATTCCCTATATTCCCATAGGGAAAATGTGTTGCTTTAGATAATCAGTGTGTTTGTAGTTAAAAATATTGTACTATAACTTAAATATTTATTAAGAGGGAAGATCTCATATTATGTTTTTGAAATATTTTTTTTATTTATTAGAGAGAGAGAAAGGGGGAGAGAGAGAGAGAGCGAGAGAGCGAGCATATCAGAGCCTTCTGGCACTGCAAATGAGCCCCAGATCCATGCACCGTTTTGTGCATTTGGCTTTTCATAGGTACTGGGGAACTGAACCTGGTCCATCAGGCTGTACATGCAAGTGTCATTAATCACTGAGTCATCACTCCAGACATCATATTGTTTTAATACAATAAAAAATGAGTAATAGTCCAGCATGTTGGCTCACACCTGTATTGCCAGCACTAAGGAGGCTGAGTTACACAAATTTTAGTGAATTCAGGGTCCGTATGGGCTACAGAGAAGTTCCAGATCAGTCTGGGCTACAGTGAGACCCTACTATAAGAATATGCTAATAGTTATCATTTATCTTATTATGTATTTTATTAATATTTATTTATTATTTATAAGTAAAATCAGCAACATGTATATGAATAAATGTAAGCTGATTAACCAAAAAATGCTGATATTCTAGTAATATGTGAAAATGTAATTTCCAAATTAGGTTGGTAAGGGACATTGGTGACAAAATCCAGAAGAGAGTGATCATCCTTCATATAACTGTAGTCTGTGACCAATCAGAAATTATAGTTGAGGGCTAGGTAGGTAACTGATTAGTACAGCCTACGGCTGCATTCAATCCCCAGTACTGTCCCAAGAAAAATGAAGAAAATAAAACAAAATGAAGTATAATAGTTGGGTCTACACTTGAAGATTATCTCTACGATAATCTTTGTTATAAATAATAACTGGGCAGGCATGGTTGTGCACACCTTTAATTACAGCACTTGGGATTGCCAACCTGGAGCTACAGAGTGCGTTCCAGGTCAGCCTGAGCTAGAGAGTTACCCTACCTCAAAAAAAAAATAAATAAATAAACTGGGAGCAAACTTTATAAAGAAAATTTTATACTCTACATAGAGGTTATTAATAAATGTATAAATACAGACCTAAAATAAAATGTGATTACCTGAGAATTAACAACTATATTTCCACCTGGACAAGAAAAATGTGAAAGGATAATGATCAGAGACATTTATACTAGGGTTTACTAAAACTATTTGTCACATAGCTCTCAAACTTACATAGAAATCTCATTCTGCTGACAGTGTGCCAATGGTTTTCAATGTGGTCTGTTGGAAGTAATCCAAGGACCAACACCAGGTTCTCTTTGCACATTTGTTTCTAACAGAAATAAATTATTTATTTGTTATTTATTTATTTATTTGCAAGGAAAGAGAGAGAAAGGAGAGGAAAAAAAGAATGAACATGGGCATGCCAGGACCAATAACCAGTGCAAACCATTGCCAATGCATGTACCACTTGGTGCATCTGGCTTTACATGAGTACTGGGGAATTGAACCCGGGTCATTTGCAGGCTTTGCAGGCAAGTGCCTTAACCTCTGAGCCATCTCTCCAGCCCAGAAATAAATTATTTTTAACAAGAGTACCATGGCGACTGGTTGTGAAGGGACATGCAGTTTGTATAATACATGCTTTCTGGAGCACTCTTCAGTGTTCAGACTCTCCTTTCTACCCTGAATCCGGGTGTTACCCTACTTGACAACAATTTTTTTTCCCTCCCTGATTCCCATGTGTCCTCTATTCCTGCCTCTAGAGCAGTGTGACTTGTTTTCTCTGGGCAGCCCATTGTTTTCCCTGTGGAAGAATGGATTTTTATAAAATAACTAGCCAGACAAGGCAATAGTTGGAGGAATCTGTGGAGTAAAACACACCACAAACCACATATCACCTCATTAGTGTCCGAGAAACAGAAGCCATATCACTCCCACCTGTTCCTGGGAGGGTTTCTTGAACTGACAAGTTTAAGAGTGTGGAGATACATGGATCCTAGAACTGAAGAAAAAAATTTAACCACTGACTGCTCTGCACTTACTCCTAACTTCAAAGAACTAGTTCCCAAATTCAAGTACCTGGACAAGCTTGTGATGATTGTGTTGTTTTAATGCAAAAGAAGTCGTGTCAAGTTTTATATGTGTTGACATAGAAAAAAGTCAAGTTGGAATAGGAGCTTGCTCCATCCACTCCACGTATCGACCTGGTAGTGCAGAAAAAAGTCAAATGACTTCATGAGATTCTTCTTTAGTGAATAAATCACCAATACTATCTTTCACTTACAACATAAAAATGAGGTAACAAAGCTCCCATCATATGCACACTTACCTCATAGCTGTTCAAAATCAGCAAACACATTAAATTTGCCTATTATGAGGTATGTACTGAGGCCCAAGTTTTACCCACCTATGTAAGTTAATTTGCACCCAAACCACCTATAAATACCTGTATAGTTGTTAGGTCTACTGTATGCAATAATGATATCACAGAAAATTTGCAACAGTCTTGTGGGACCCCCTAAGCCTACAGCACCAAAACAATTATTTCACAGATTCTATTTTAGAAAAATGACACAAAGATCCACTAGCACCAGAAACAAAGCACAGAATCTGATGCTACCTAACCTTGCAGCAATCCAAAACCCCAGTGGAAGAAATGATTTCTGAACTGCATATATCATATGCTTACACACTACATGTAACAAACTATAAGCAAACTAGCTTATAGACTATTAAGTAAATTTCACTATTTTCCATTACTAGAGAGCTGATCAGTATCTTCTAGCAGAATGTTGCAAAATACAGTCAACTGTGCTCTCCCAGCATTGTATGTGGCTTTAGGCCACAGTGTGGATTATCTACTAAATGAAAGATAGGGGAAAGGCAAGAATCACCAAGAATATACCAGACCTTATTTTTTAAAAAAAAAACTAGTATTAACAGGCCTGGACTCAAGCAGAACTTGTCTCATTTGCCCATCCACTGAAGACTGCAAAGATCATAAAGGAATATGCCTAATCCTGTTAAGTGTTATCACTCATCCTCTACTATTGAGAAAACTTCAAAATAGATCTAGCTTGATTCTGATTCTATCTATTTTACCTTCTAAGCTTAAGGACACAGAACCAGTACCTAGTACCAAACAACACTCCTAGTCCTTGGAAATTTTCCCCTATTTGAAGTCCTGAGATGATCCTCCATAAGGCTATCTTGCTGTGGTAACACACAAACAGGGAAATAAGAGTTTGGCTGCCTTACTAATTGGTAAGCCAGTTTTTACTAGCAGTACAAAGCTTAAAACTATCAATCATTCTCCACCCACCTAAGCAGTTCAAATCACAGTGTGGCAAGAGAACTAGGGTGATGTCGTGACCCCAAGAGAGCAACCAAAGCATCACAATAGCTCTGTTGTTGCTGGGTGGTTCTGCTAACAGTTGCAATGACCCATATTAAGAAATATGACTTCACCTGTCCAACCATTTGTTTCCTCCTCTTTTCTTTGGTGACACCTCCAAGCTTCATGTTGCACAGTCTTACAAACTCTATCTAAACCATGTTAAAAGCTTCTCTTCTTTATACTCTGCAGCAATGGGAATGTGCTTTTGTGGAGGAGGGGGTGTCCTGAAATGCCTGTTAACTCAAATGAAGTCACCTAACTCAACTTCCTCTTCTAAAATCTATCCCAGCTATCTTTAGATTTGATCCAAGTTTTACAAACCAGTATGCCTTCTGTTCCTCGTGTTAAGATACAGTTGGGAATAGGTGAAGTGGGGGGAGGGGGGAGGATCTTATACTTGTGATCAAATTTCATAGCCACTACAACAGAGCTGTTTTACAAACTTTTCTGGGCAAAAGAATAGCTAGGCAAAGAGCCAAAGAGGCAATGATGGAAGCCAAAAAAGCAGGTGAACTGCAATCTTTCCATTCCTACACAAAACCTGGCTTCAGAGTTGGAATCCCTGCAAGTGCTGATAATTTCTTCCAATTCTTATTTTGCAACATTCCTATATTCACAAACTCTGTTCCAGGGCAACTTTCCCACTTCCCAGTGCCAGCTTTCTTACAGCCACATCACTTTAAGCTTAGCTGGTCTCACCTATCTTAAGATTCATCTCTTTCCAATTCTTGACATATTCTAAAGGAATCTTTACAAATTCTGTCCTCTTCCTAATAAAAAAAAAATCCAATGCAAAACCTCGTATCTAGCCTTCTCTGAGGAGGCCAAACCCAAAACCTAATTTTCTTCAAAGTTCTATAAACTTAAGAGACCAGAGCAAAGAGGAGTGGTGTGAAGAATGCTGAGAGTGCAATGCTGAGTAAAGACAGCTGCTGGGAATCCCCAGTACTGTGCAAGGGGGATGGTGGTGACCAAAGCCGGTTTGGGAACAACCAAGTAAGACTTCAAGATCTGCTGGTCACACAAGCTCTTAATAATCTCTCTACACTTTTTTTTTCTATTTAAAATCTTGCCCCAAGTAATCCTCTCACAAAGACTTTCCTGACCACTTTTATTATATGCCATTGCTGCTATGCTTCGGTATTTTGCCTACATTTTATTAACCAATCATTCTATTGCTTTAGAATCATTTTAAACAACACTCCACCCAACTATACTATTATACCACACTTCTTCCTTTGGACATTTTTTTTAGACTACAGAAGCTTGTTGGCCATTTTTTGCTCTTAGTAACACTAACTACAGAAGCTCAAATCTAAATAAATTTACAGTTGGAAATTCAATCTTCCCATCTACATAACCACTGGCTTCCCACAGTCTCCAATGTCTTGTGAGCAATTGCCCAATTACTGAATGAGGAAAGATAGCTTACACATTGAAGGTCCATTCTTGGCAGTGGGTGGGTTTTACAGCTGGTCCTCGCTTACTTAAGCGTAATTTATTCAGAACAGTATAAAAAGAGACATTATTACACAAGTTTGTAAAAGAGACTACTTAAGGAAATTTAAATGTAAAAGCTCTGGTCATTGTGGTACTTTAAGACAGGCAAGCATGTGTGACACAGAAAGAACAGAATGATGCCTATTGAAATCAGAAAAACATGGGAACTCTGAATAATCTCATTACACAAGTTTTAGCGTTTTACACATACACATCTCAAAAAGTAAAATTATCTATATAAAGGGGAAGTACAACTGACTTCAAAACACAATCTATTGTACCAAAAGTCTGTGGTGTATACAACACAACTTCAGTTTCACAAAATGCTTTTTTAAGACAGCAATGTGAAAGTGTGTTTCTGAGAAACATACTTAGGAAAACAACCCATGCATGTGTTAACAGAGAACTTTTTGCTTTTTCAGTCATGGTTGTTCTTCCTGTTGGACTGAGAGATTCCAGCAGAAAACCCTTCTTGGCTGCTACCCATTCACTGGAACCTGAATGCAGCATAGACACAATTAATAACCAAAAAAATCAGGGATTATCACTCCCTTTGGACATATGGGGGAGAAGGCAAAATAAACCTTGTGCTATTATATACCTAAATATATATGACTCTACAAACACTTGTATACACAGATATTAAAAGTTTGACTTTGTATGTGCATGGTATGTGTTCATGTGTGTTTGTATGCATGTGGGCATGTATGTGTGTAGGGGGCATATATGCACATTTGTGCATAGGTATAGAGGCCAAAGGTTGATGTTGGCTGTCATATATCTCTCTTCTTCCCCCTTTATTCTTTGAGACAAGGCTTCCAGATAGCTCCAGGGATTCTGAGTTTCTGCCTCCCCAGTCCTGGGATTAAAGGCATGTGTTGCGATGCCTGGCATTTTTACCTGGCACTGAGGATCTGAATTCAGGTCTTCATACTAAGCAATCTATCCAGACTCTATACAAATAACTTCATAACTTTTATATTGATATGTTTCCATTTCAGTCATTGATAGATTTATGACATGGTGACTAGAAACATGATTGCCTTCTTTTAGTAAGAAAGAAATTGAATTGTCTTCCTATATAAATCAATACTGCTGAAAGACAAGCATAGTACATCCTCCAAAGTCTCGATTTTCAGACAATATTTTTTAAAGAGAAACTATAAAATGTGGCAAGAGAATGGAAGTTAATTACATTATGTTGGTTTAGATAAGGAAATCTGTCATGGTCTAGTGGCATCATCTTCAATAGAGATAGGTTCCAGCTATTCTGGCCGGTCTATTTTTAAAAAAAGACATAATAGTAATATAACAGCTTGTGCTTTAAATGCTAATAACACCTAAACCTGAATTACATTATCAAATCATCTTTTGACAGCAAAATAATAAGATTGCTACAATTCTTTTTTTTTTTTTTTTTTTTTTTTTTTTTTTGGTTTTTCGAGGTAGGGTCTCACTCTAGTCCAGGCTGACCTGGAATTCACTATGTAGTCTCAGGGTAGCCTTGAACTCATGGTAATCCTCCTACCTCTGCCTCCCGAGTGCTGGGATTAAAGGCGTGTGCCACCACGCCCGGCTAAAATTGCTACAATTCTAATGGAACAAAATGCCTATACTCCTAACACAACCAAGCTCCTCCCAAGCTTGCCAAAAAACAGTAATTTGACCACTGGTAAAACAAGAGTTAACTGTTTAATTAACTGACCTGAGCCTTTCGAAACCTACATGTCCAAGAGTGGATTTTTTTTATTAAAATGTCTTATTTTTTTAATAGAAAATGACACTTAATGGTATTTAAAAGCAAAGCCTCTTCTACGTGCTATATGGTCTACATGAAATGTAGCTGTGAATTAGTTTCTAGGTGGTAAGTTGATTAAAGTATACAAAGCATGACACAAAACAACATTAAAGATATAAGACAGCAATCCTAGCATTAATCAGGATCATTTCATAGTTCTTTGTTAATAAGTGAAATCCTTAAAATGAGATCTAGCAAGCATAAGTATAAATAAAAGCTTTTAAAATTTTATCATACCATGTTATTTAGGTAGCCAATCATAAAGCACTGCTTATGGGAACAAGAGGGTTCTTTACTTTTTAAAAATCAACACAACTCACTTGAAGATTTCTTCTTTGTGCTGCTTTCAACTCCTGAAATGCTACAATTTATTTAAAATACATTCACATGTAAGAATTTATTTAAAATTCCTAAAATTATATAACAAATTTCCAACAGTTGCCCCATCTCCCAAGCTCCGCCCACTCCCCCTCACCATCCCCAGAACCTCAGGCTCAAGCTCTTGGCATTACTCAATTTCTCTAAGGGTATCTTAGAATGCTAAAGGACAAAAATAACACAATCAAGAAGTTTTATACTGGAACCTGCCAGCTCAAACTGCCATTCTTTGACAAGTCATTCAAGCATTCATTCAGGTTGACATCTCTCTAGCCCTCCTTTCCTCAAAGTGTGTCCCTGGGAATGGTTAGCACCAGATTCACTTGGGAACTTGTTCCACATATAAATTTACAGCCCCACCCCAGATCTACTGAGTCAAAATCTGCGAAAGCACCCAGCAACCAATGTTTTATCAAGCAGTATAGAAGATTACCAAGTATGCTAAAGTCAGGGAACCAGCCCCTCTCAAACTTTAATGTGCCTAAGAATCACCTGGGGAGCTTGTTAAAATGCAGATTCTAGTTCAGAGGGTTTAAAATGAGGCCTGAGAGTCTGGCTTTCTAATAGGTTCCCAGGTGAAGTCCCACACAGACCATAAACTTTCCCAAATCAGCCATTTACCAAAATGACCCAAGATGCTTAGAAAATATGGATTCCATGATACTACCCATGGCCAATTTAATCCAAATCTCAAGCAAAGAACTAGAAGATATTCAACAGTTCTTTGCTCTAGCTAGACATTAAAATTACCGGAAGAACTTTTAATAATTCTGATTTAAGAGCATATCACAGATTAATTAAATATCTGGGGATGGAGCCCAAGCCTCCATATTTTTAATATGATTCCAGTGTGAAGCCACATTTAAGAAGGAATGTTCTAGGAGCTCCAGTGGCTGTAATCAGTTATCGTGGTACTTAAGAAGGAATGTTCTAGAATCTAACTGCCTCACTCAGCACTTGCCAAATTGGAACCGTTATAGTAGCAGAAAGGTTCTTATAAAATGGCTCTCTGAACTTATATAGGAGAGTACTGATTTTTTTTGAAAAAAAAATGTACTCTGTAATGGACAAGTACTCAAAAGATGGGAGAAACAGTGAAAATCTATATAACCTTTCAGACAATGGCATCTCACTGACCCCTGTAACACACACAGACCACTTGAAATTTTGAATAAACTTTCAAAGTGGTAGAGTAAGTGATGTATCTGTAACTTCGAAACCGATAATATTCAGAGTTCACCACTGACAGGAAGGTTATAGAAAGACATAAAAACAGTGTGCTTCCTCATATGAAACTTGAAATTTTCAAAAGCTGGTGCTCTGGTGGACAGAAAAAGGACCTTAAACATACTTCTTATGGTAGGAGTAGGTAGAGGGGCTAAAAATGTCCAATATGTCTCTTTGTCTTATAGCATCTATGACAATGACACACTAATACTTCTGTACTGTTTCTATGAATACTGTAAAGGCTCTTGCTGTAAGACAAAAAAGAAAATGTGCTGGGGTTCCTAAGTTACAGTCAAATAATTATTTCACTCCCAAGAAATTCTTCTGAATTTACAAACTGCACTTCAAAAATTAGTTTCAGATAAATAAAATAAGACACAGTCCTCTTTCCGCTGAAATAACCCTTTATTCTCTGTGTAGTCATGTTCTATGTCCACTGCAAATTAGTTTTGTCTGTAGTAATATATGGCAAACTCAAGGGCTATTAAATGATCATTATCTTTCATTGCAACATTTCACAGTGGTCTGTAGGTGTCTTATTTATCTCCTTAATAACTGGAAGAAATGGAGTGGCTGGCTTATCAGAGAATAATCTAAATATGTGTGCAAAATGACCACTTAAATTTTACCAAAGCATTTCCTGTATGAACTGGTCAAGCTTATTCTCCTCTTAAAAATCTTGTAGTCATTCTGTTAACCCAAACTCCACTGAAAATGTGTGAAAATAGCACCTACTGAAAGTGTGTTCTCATATGCTTTGGAACAATAAAGCATGAATAAAAGAGCCTTTGCCAAACTCATGTAATATCTCAAAAACTAACCAGGAGTAAAATTTTATAGTTCCATGACTTTCCAGAGATAACCTTAGTATTATCTCAGGTCTAGCTTTAATACATCACTGCTGTCCAAGAGAAGGCAGAAAAGTCACAAGTAAGTGACTGAAGCAGTAAACATTTCATATTCTTTTTTAACATGGCCATCTTTTCAAAAATGCATTTTCCTTCTAACTTAAAAAAGCCATGTATAAGTGTAAGCTTTGGACTTAAGCTCCTCAATTTCACACTACGGATTTCATAAAGGTATTTAATATACTTGACAGTGTCCACCTGAATGCCTTTTCTACATGCTCATAAACTGACATCCAAAGATGAATCCAGCCTAAAGAAAGTACCCAAAAAAAAGAAGAGTCATACAAAATTGCACTTCAAGAATCAAAGCAAAGAAATCAAACAATACAAATACACAATTTCCAGGACACTTTATTGTAATTTCCACTTTACATATTAATATTTTTTAGTATAGGC
Organism: Zapus hudsonius; assembly: GCA_004024765.1. Lineage (NCBI taxonomy): Eukaryota > Metazoa > Chordata > Mammalia > Rodentia > Dipodidae > Zapus > Zapus hudsonius. The sequence continues at coordinate 21,339 of PVHP010004593.1, read as the reverse complement.
AGAAGTGTTTGTAGTAATTATCCAGTGGTAGTTCAATTCTCTTAATCACACACAATGAAAAGAAGCAATTTAAAAAGGACATAAATTCAAGTATTTATGATATGCAAAACAAGGGGCACTTTTCTAAGCAGAAAGGGGATTAATGTTTTGTAGTATTGTTTGAATTTTCTTGATTATTTTTCTTGTTGATCCTAGTATTCATACTGAAAACAATCGTCCCCTTTCCCATTCTGTCTTCTTTTGGTCTTTACATTCTGTCTAGCATTTAACTCAAAAAGTCAGTTTACACTCAGTTTACACATTCGGAAAGAATAACCATATGACCCATCTCCCACACATCCAAATGGACAGGGATTAGAAGTAGCCTGGTTTTTAGCTGTAACAGTGCTATTTTAAACAATTTCAACCACAGGCTTGAAGGGTAAAATAATGTAAAGTACAAAAACCAAATGAAATCGTAAAAATGCCTACACATTTACTGGATTGTTTATTCCTCTGATTGTTTAGTACAACAAAGATTGCTTTAAAAGGGAAATCAACACAAAATCGAACGCACACTTAATGTACAAATTGACAGAGCCTCACTGGGGACAGCTCTCTTTGAATGCACTATATCCAGACAGTGGAATCAAGACGGGAGGGGGGGGAGGTCTCACTCTTCAAGTGTGCCCTTGGTGCGCTCAATTCACTACAAAGACATTTTTTAGTGGGTATGCTGGGAGACAAATTGGTAGGAAGGCAAAAAGTGTTTTAAGAAGCCTGTCCCCTTCCCCAGCTGGGCACAGGGAACCCCGGGGGAAGGTAGGTAACCTTCTCCAGCTGGCGAGCTAAGTTCCATCACTAGCAGAATCGAAGTTTCTAATGTTTTCAGCGTGCTCTCCATGTGCAAGGTACGCGGGCGGGAACCCCAGCGAGGCTTTCCCAGGGGTAGACGAAGCCCAAGTGGAGAGAGGTCGTCCCCGGGAGAGAGCCAGCTCTCCAGACCCAGGGCAGGGTGGGGGTGGGGTGGGGTGGGGTGGGGGATGGCCAAAAGGAAAGAAGGAAGGGGCAAAACTCCTGGAAGTTAGTGCAAAGAGGAAGCAAGCACCTCAGGAAAGCCGGGAACCACTTCCAGCAGCAGCAGCAGCAGCAGCAGCAGCAGCAGCAGCAGCACCCTGCTCGGAGTGTGGGTGCAGAAATCGAGGGGTGCCTTTCCTTGGGACGAGTGGCTCTGGGGACCCGCACTAGGAGAGGAGCTAGGGGACAGGACGGCTTGGAGGAGGATGTGCACTTTGCCTCAACTCCGATCACGGGGAAAGGCGGCGGCGGCGGAGGGCACGGTACTCACTAGGGTTCGTTGGTGAACCGGGGGGTCCGGGGCTGCTGGTATCCATACAGGTGACAGTACAGCACATCGAAGCAGAAGCAGCACATCTCCGCTGATACCACCATCTTCCGGGAGCCCGGGGATGAGATCGAGGCGGCAGACGAAGATTGCGAGGAGGCGGTAGTGGCGGCCGGAGTAGAAAGTAAAGTTCCCACTACGCAGCTCAGAGGTGGCGACAGGGTGGTCCCCCCGCTGCCGCCGCCGCCGCCGCAGCCCTGAGGGGGAGAGAGGGGACAGCCGCCGCCGCCGCCGCCTCCGCCGGCTAGAGCTCCGAGCCCGTTGAGCCGCGGAGCGGCACCTCCTAATCCCGGCTCCCCGGCTCGGCACTGGCTCTCTCCGCTACAGTGGGAGGAGGGAGAGGCGCCACCACCGCCACCCGAGCCGGAGGGGGGCGAACTGGACAGTTTCTGCTTCTTCACCCCACAGCAGCCTGCCGCCATCTTGGAACAGTCTCCCCCACGCAACGCTTCCGACCCATAAGTGAGGCGAGCTGGCAGCGGGGGCGAGCACGCTGTGGCCCCGGCCGACGGGGACGCGCTGAGGACTGTTGGGGCGCGTGCGCGCCTCTCCGCTACCGGCCGTCGCTGGCCGACCAGGAGGCCACTCGCTCTCGGGCCCAACCCCGCTTCAGCGCGCGCCCCGAGCTTTCCGTGGCTCGGAGCCTAGAGAGTGGGTCCCGCCAGACTCGCGTCTTTTCAGAGCCCGAGCCCTGACACGGTCGGAGGATGGAAGAAGGAAAACCGAATTGAAAGGAAGGTGAAGGACATGAGAGGGAGACCATGAAGAGTGGATGGAAAAGGAGGAGGTGGACGTGCGGGGAGATGAAAGAAGGGGAATGAAACTAGTGGAGGGGAGGGGACGATGAGGAGAAAGTCCGAAATAAGCATTCAAGTTCCAAAGCACGCAAACGTGACCCGTCGCTGCCTAGTGACATTTGAGCTGAGTTAACATGGAACCTGAGCCACCCGGCCTCAGGCCTCAAATACAGTTCTGAACTGGTGAAGTGTGAGCAAGCTCCTTGGAGCTCCACACCTCAGACAGCCCCGTGAAGTAGGCACAAAGCAGTCCAGAGATGCTCACACTGCCCTGAAATAATGCCCTCCTCACCACACATGGATGCTTCTCTGAAATCTGAGTCAAATGCAATACTTTCCCTTATCCTAATCGATAAATATTAACGTGCACTTAATCTGTATGTCTTGGATTTATTCCCGTCCCATCCTCTCCTCGTAGCAAAAAAATAAAATAAAATAAAATAAAATAAAATAAAATAAAATAAAGCCCTCACCAACAAGTCACAGGCTCAACCATTCTATATGGTGCTTTGGGACTTCCAGCAGTGGGCTTTCCTGTTTGGGGACTTTTTTTTTTTAATTGAGAACAAAGCAATTCAAAAAATATCTGTCATGCATAAGTCTCAGAGATATAAACATATTGAGCAGGTAGTGTATTCAGTTACAGTTTGGAAGATTTTTGTTCAAGTATATAATGATATAGGTTTTCATACTAAATTTTGAATTTCTCAATTAAAAATGTTTGAAAGAATGAAGAGGTGTAGGATTGAGTCATTCCCATTCTGGGCACTTGAGAGGCAGCTTTAAAAATGGCAACAATCAGATATTAAAATACATACAAAATGAACCTGTTAGTAACTGATTTGCATTGTCTTCACCAAGCCAAAATATCTACACAAAGTCAGATGTATGTCTACATGTATGTAAACAACATAAGATTTATTGATTTTGGCACTTTTGATCTAAATGTCTGGGATCTTGCAAACAGATGAGGGCTGTTCATTCCACTGAGGGGGGAAAATGAGTTTGTTCATCTATCAAATTTTGAGTGTGCCATACTAGAGCATAACAGTACACTTCTGTTGAAATCCTAGACATGCACCAAAAGTATACTGAAACTCACTTTTGAGTTTATAAATTAAGTCAGATGTATGGACATAATCAGAAAAGGTGCCTAATAAAAAACATTTGCCTAATGTTTTTAGGTGCCAGTACTGTGCTGTCTTATGCCATTAACCTAGGAAAGAATATCACATTGGATCTTCACAGTAAAACCGAGTTTGCTCATTTAAACTTCACAAGTAACTTGCCCAACATTATATACCTAGAAAGTGATAGATATAGGATTTGATTACAGGTAGGTACCATCCTAAAAACTATGTCACAGGGCTCAGGGGTATATATATGTCAATGGTAGAGTGCTGGACTAGTAAGTGCAAGGTCCTGGGTTCCACCCTAGCATCTAAAAATAAATAAAAAACAATGTTGTTTTACTGCACTGCTTCCCAAAAGCAATCAAAATATTAATATTAGGAAGACAAAAAATAGATTAAAGTATAATAGAATGAAGGTTAAACAAAAAGATAAAGTTTCATGCAAAAATAGAAAAATGCTAAGATGTTACCAAGGAAAGATGAATAACCTCTTTTAAGAAAAGATTGTATAAAATAGTCAAATCCGTTAAATGGTTAAATGCAGCCTAAACAAAAAAAGAGACTTACACTGGGCATGGTGACACATTCCTGTAATCCCAGTTTGGAGGATACTAAGGCAATAGATTCACAAAATCAAGACCAGTCTGGGCTACATAGCAAGAGTCTGTGTCAAGGAACCAAAAGAGATGATGAGGAGAAGGAAGAAGCATTAACTGCTTTGTGATCAAAGAAGCAAATAATGATTCATTGTTAACAGTGGAGTAAAAACTGCATCAGTATCTTGTCATGCAAAAGGGAAAGCAAGTTGCTTTTCAAAATAAAAGAACTACAGCAGCTGATACACTGTCAGTGTATTTTGTGTTACTTTGTATCCTTACCTATCAGCTTATTTTATTTGAAACTAGGTCAGTATTATATATTGCATATATGTACTGAATTATAATACTGTACAATTTAAATAAGTACAAATATTATGGCAATTAATTATTTTTATTTACTTATTTGAGAGAGAGGGAAGGAAGGAGGGAGAATGGGCACACCAGGGCCTTCTGCCATTGCAAACAAACTCCAGACATATTTGCCTATTTGTGCATCTGGCTTTACATGGCTACTGGGGAATAGAACATGGGCCCTCAGGCTTTACAAGCAAATGTCTTAATCACTGAGTAATCTCTTCAGCCCTAAAAATAAATATTTTAAATGAAAGAAAAATAAGAGCACAACTATGTGAGGCAATGATGGGTTAACTAGCCAGATGATGGTTATCATTTCACAATACAACTGTATATGAAGACATAAGTTATTCACTTGAAATGTATACAATTTTGCTTGTCAATTGTTGTTCAGTAAAACTGGGAAATAAGAAACTCGATCTGGTGAAATATCATTTTACTCCTCTTCCCATGAAAATGTCACTTGTAGAGTAGAAAACCAGAGTCATTTAATGACATCACACAATAGTTAAGCTCAGGAAACAAAGTAGGATGCCATGGGTGGCTGTTTCTGGTAGGGGAATTTTAGAAAGCAGAATGTAATCTCTTGATTGAGAATTTGGCCAGGAGACAAAGTCTAACGCCCCTACTCTTGTGAAAATAGCAAGGAATCTTTAATAAGCACCAGTAGTCATTTCCTTAATTCTGTATTTCATCTAAAAGACAAAACACTATCATGGTGATCTTGGCAGGCTAAGGGACTGATGCAATCAATGGAACACTCAACGACAAGAACACTCCATGCTGAATTGCAAATATAGCCTTTCCCCCAAGGATTCTTAATTCCAATTCCAAACTTCACTATCATAAGGAAAATAGACAAACCTAAACGTGATCCTTGCAGAAAGGACATGATTACCTGACCATTAGAGGTTATTCATCTAGTGATCCAATAATTGGTCCAACCAATTATTGTATTGGTTGACTAAAAGGAAGGAAAATAAACAGTAACCTTTATTTCCCTGTGTTCACATGTAACTTGGCTCATTTCCCATACTAATCCCCTGGCAAGCAGTGGTGGTAAGTGATGGTGGAAATGCCTCCTTTTAGCTTTTCAGGAAATGCCTCTTTTGACCTAGTTTTCCTTCAAAGTCACCAGCATAGAGGAAAATATAATCTCATTCAAACATAAATGAAATATATCAAAGAAGTTTTGGGTGTTTTTTTTTTAATGGGGGGTGAAGTAGGGTCTCATTCTAGCCCAGTCTGACCTGGAAGTCTCTGGGTTTCTGCTTTGGACTAATTAGACTATCTTCAGTGTCTGTCTCCATTATCCTTGCACAGGTTGTCTGACTTGCTGTGGAAGGATCACTCTTGCTCATCTTACCACTTCCTCTATGGTTTCAATTGGGCCCTAGATGATGAGTTAGAGGTGGTTCATCTCCTGCCTGAGAGTCATCCATCATTTTAGGTCTTGTTGGTAGTATTGAGTTGCCCATGGTTTGCTCCCAGCATTTTGTAAATATGTTTTTAATACCCATCCAAAGTGCATACTGGGTAGGAAAACCAGCTTAGGATTCTCTTGACATTAAGTATATAGGTTGAAGTATGGTAGAGGTGTTGTCTACCTCTGCTGATACTGGAGAGCAGTGATAATACCCTCCAGTAAAATTCATAAGGTGCTGTCTGTTCTAAAGCTGACTCTTGTCAAGCTGGGAGCTAAAGATTCCATATTTCTTTTAAATAGAAAATAGACCATGTTTTTCTTTCATCCAAACAAAATTATTTTTATATTGTATTTATTTATGTGCAAAGAGAGTATATGAATGGCTGTTACAGAGCCTCTAGTTGCTGCAAACAAACTCCAGATGAATGTGCCACTTCGTGCATCTGCTTTACCTGGGTACTGGGAAATTGAACCCTGGTCGTTAATCTTGAAGGCAAGCGCCTTAATCACTGGGTCATCTCTCCAGCTCCCCCTTTTTATCATTTTTAACACAGCATATTTAATCAGTAACCATTTCTGCTTCTGCATCTGACTCTAAATTGCTATTAGTTATCTCTTGTCAGATATTTTGTTTTTATAACAGTAACAAAACTCAAAGAATATGTACATGATTTACTATGTGATAAACCTGGAAATTGAGTTAAACCAAATCATTATGATTATTTTATTCTTGTTTCAATTTATTCTTAGGTTTTCAATAACTAATGATTTTTTTTTCGTTTCAGAAAACAATAACAATTATATGATGATGAGAGAGTGAACGTGTAAATGTTACAAAATTATTTTCTTTGGATTCTGGGGAGTTTATGCTGAGATGAGAAACACTCACCTAGTTGAATGAAAAAAAATACCATTTATGCCCAAACAAGTGTTATTTTTATCCTCTGTCATCAAACTTTCTCTACTGTTATCTTTTGTATTAGTCAGGGTTCTCTAGAGGAAACAGAGTTGAGGGAATGGATTATAGTAAAAGGGAATTTATTGGGGTAGTTTACAACAGTCCAATAATAGCAATATGCAGGCCCACAGGTGAAGGAACCAGTAGCTATCCACATGGCTGGATGCCCAGAAGGCCTGAAGGCTCCCTGGGGGAGCTGGGGGAGCGACTGCTGCTCTTCAGTCCATGATGTGTGGCCGAGGAAACTGGGTTCTAATGTCCAGGAAGGGTGGGAGAGCAGGATGCGAGTTCAAGTCACAAACAAGCACCAGCAGCCAGGGGAAGGAAGGAAGAAGTTTTCCTTCCCCCCAAGCTTTCTTATACCCAGTCTTTTCTGGAAGGCCCACCCACTTGGGGGAAGGGCAACTCAAAAGGAGGAACCTCCTCCTTTTGTCAATCCTTTCTGCAGGCTAACTCAGAGACCTACCCAAGATTACTGTAGATTATTAAACAAGGCAAGTTGACAATAAACTTAATCATCACGTCCTTGAACAACTGCAGAATGGAATATTCTTAGCTACCTCTTTGATCTAACCTTGTACGCACATAACCCAGGGCAGTTGTGGTGAAAGTGGTAATTAGTTCATTTTTAATGTTTGATGAATATGTGGCTAAATAGTGAACTTGTTTTTCTGCTTTTCAATTCAAATTGATAAATCCATTTTTATTTTCCTGATTACAAAACAGATTTTTCCCTTCTTATCTTCGCTTTTGTGTAATGAACATATTTATGAGGTAGGTCACCAAGATCTACTTTGGACTGCTATGCTAGTTGTTTGGTTTACGTCTTCTATAGTCAACTGGAAGACAAATTAATTGAATGTTATTTTGCTACCTATTTCCTTGAGATAAAGTTACATAAACAGCTTAATGAGATTTAGATATGCTAACCTCCACACTGAAATGTTGCAGAAATAGCAGAGCTTCCTAGTTGTAAATTAAAATGAAAAACGTTGCAGGGAGGAGGTGATGAAAGGTGTATTATAAGGGCAGTTATAGGAATTGTAAGTTACCAAAACATTAAGTCATAAAATATAGTTTTGCCAATCTTAATTCTTTCTCTCTTCCATAAGGAATTTCTTTACTACCCTCTATTCATCCATTGAAGTGTGAATAAAAATGAATGCATATATATGCATATACATATATATATATATATATATATATATATATATATATATATATATATATATATATATTTCTCACACACTCACAATACTCTATCTCCAGTAGGTCATGGTGGTTCATTCCTTTAGTCCCAGCACTGGGGAAGTTTATAAAGGAGGATCACCATGAGTTTGAGGTTAGCCTAGTGCTACAGAGTAAGTTCTATGTCAGCCTGGTCTAGAGTGAGCTCCTGTCTAAAAGAAAGAAAGAAGGGAAAAAAGAAAGAAAGAAATGAAACAATACACTGTCTCCAGATTTATAATACAATGCCTCCAAAATTAATTATAAAAGTATAGCTACCTTTCTATAATTTATCTCATCATATTCTGGAAAACTTATCCCAGTTGATTGGAGGCCCAGTTTGGACAAAGTAAGGATTAACTTGGTTAACTAAAATGTAAAAGTCTGGTGCCTGAGAGATGTCTTAGTGGTTGAAGGTACTTGCTGGCAAAGCAACACACACACACACAAAGCCAGAATTGTGCAAATATGTAATATAAAATCTGAGCTCATGTCACTGAGGAGTGAAAATCTGAGCCCCATAACTTCTTCAGGACCCTGGTTGACTTTGCTTCGATCTACCCACTGCCTAAGTGTCCACAATATGTGGCCCATTCTCTTCGTGTGAGGAATGGATGGTGATGGAGTACAGAAGCTCTGCTTTGTCCTCCTACTCAATGTCCTGAATTCCTACCCCAAGTCCTAGTGGTTCCATTTATCCTCTAAGCTTCAGCCTGGTTTCCACCCAGCTGCTGTCCTTGCTACTCACCCCATGCTGCTGACACTGCCTGGCCAGTAGACTGCTGCTTAATCCTCAGCTGTTTTCTTCATCCTTCACAGAATTCCACCAGGAATTCTGTATTTCTTTCCTGAATCTTTCTCACTCAAACATCAAGTTGCCAGTCCTCCTGTGAATGCTTCGTGGTAGCATGTTACCTTTTAAAGTTCTTGAAATTTCCCATATTGCATCCTGCTCTGGGGTTCTCTAACACTTCTATGGTTATTCTTCTTATTGTGATACAATCCACAAAACATAGAAACTCCCCTTTAAAATTTTTCAATTAATTGTGGACAATAACAATAAAAATTTTCAATTAAGTGGGTCTTAGAATAGCCATGCAGTTATGCATCTAACCAATTTATTCATTTTGATCCATTCTGAGTTAAAGAAGAAATAGAAGGCTAGGATTGAACTGGGCATGGTGGTACACTCCTGTAATGCCAGCATTGGGGAAGTGGAGACAAGATGATCAAGATTAGGGTCATCCTCTGCTATTCGTGAGTTTGAGGCCAGTCTAAGCTACACTAGATCCTGATTCAAATAATTTTTTTTAAAAAGACTAAGATTGGGCACTGAGATACCATTATGTTAAGAGAACTGTGCCAAGAAGTATAAAGTTTTAGTAATGACATAGAAGGGAAGCCAGAAGATTGTTGTCTTGCATTTTTGTGAAAAGAAAATATTTTAAGAAGAGAATGCTTTAACAATATCAAATGCTGCATAATGTTGAAATAAAATGAAGATAGAGAAATATCTGTAGGATTTGGTAATATGCTTATTGGGTTTGGTAATATGATGGTTACTTGTTGCAATAACATGAGTAGTTTCAAGTGGTGGGGTTAGAAGCATAGCTAGAGTTGATGGAAAAGTGAATGAGGAGATAAAATAGCACATACATATAACTTTGTCAAAAACATTTAACTCTGAAGAGGAACAGAAAAGTGAGATGGAGTTGGAGATGAGGAATAATATTATTTAATCAGGGATGCTTTTTAGAGCTCTTATATGCTATTATAATTATTTTTATTTGAATTATTCCTAAGATGGTCATCATTACAGTCTTCAGTGAAATTCATCTACAATCAGTTGTCAGACAGAAATGCTTTTATACTGAAAAGCACAAATACTGAGATCTCAAACCATCTATTACTCTTTTCTACTCTCATAATTAGGGAAATCAATAACACAAGGCCAACCAGAGAAGAAATAGGACTGAGCTACATAAGATGATGAGCACTAAACGAAGACAGGCATAAGATGCCTGGGTTTTGATGTAGCTTGTAGAGTGATTGAAATAAAAAAAAGTTCATGACTGAAGGCAAAGATGTGATGTCTTGATATTTCTAATGCTTCAGCAAACTGGAGCTCTCCAGATTCATAATAGGTCTTAGTGACTGCTTCAGATATACCATGGCTGAGGCTGTAGCAAACATCTTTTCTTGGGCCTCAAAAACATCATCTGTTTATCCATTGTACAATTTCAAATAAGTTCTTTAACCTTGATTTCTTTATTTCTCAAATTGTATTGTGTGTGCTTTGTAAAATGGTTGTCAGAATTAAATAAAAGAATGTGTCTAAATTTCTGAACATGGTGTTTGCATTGGTTGGGTAAATTCTCTAGCAAGTAGATTCAAAGCTGTAAGAGCTCAATAAAACAAAAGTCCAATTCTTACTCATCTAAGGGTTCTAAGCAGGTATTCCTCTCAGTAGGGTGGCTCTCTCTCAAAGACCCAGATTGATTCCATTTTGTGTTGTCTCAGGAGCCTGTTGCTATCTAGGTGGTAGAAGGGAATTCAGAGTGTAGAGATGTACTTACTCTTTTCAGAAACCCTAGCTGAAATAGTTTACAAAAATGAAGACTATAAATGTGACTAGGACATGCAGTCTAGTGTTTGCCTAGTCAATGAAAGTGATAACAGAAAGGGCGATGAGAAGGACCTGTAGCAATTTATGCTTATGTTCCTCAGTTTCCTTATCTATTGAATTGAAATAATGTTATTTTCCCTAATTGTTTATATGAAGGAATATATGAAGTCATACATATCACATCTTTTTCATATTGTCTGACACTAAGGAGGTGTGTTAGCTGTCATTACTATTATTATTGGAACCTTTGGACTGGCCAAATTCCCAATCAATGGAACCTTAATTTGCTGGCACTTACAATTCAAAACTAACCTTTGTTGAGTGTTCCCTATATATCAGGAAGGCACTGTGGTAAGAACTTTCTATGTAGTGTATTATTCAGTCCTCACAAGAGCACTCTGAGATTGGTGTTATCATCAATGCAATTATACTGATGAGAAAACCAAAGCTTAAATAGTCTACCTTGCCCAAGATTACTTAGTAAATAATACCAAGTTGTTTCTGCCAGTCCTGCCAGAGCTGATCCTAACTAGCTTCAATCCTATCTTGATAAGATCTGTTCCTCCCTAGACAAGCCTGTGTCTCTCATGACCTTCCTAAACAGAAGATTCCTATGATTGCTTTGTTATATTCTCTTATCATCTCTGGACAATGTCCCACAACTTCCTTTAGGAAACTCCTCCTACTTTGGAGGGTATACCATGGGATTATGTCACTTGTTATGTTAGCCACTTTTCTGTCACTGTAATCAAACAGCCAAGAGAAGCAACTTAAACAAAGAAGGCTTTATTTTGGCTCACAGTTTCAAAGACTTTAGTCCACAGTCCTTGGTTCTATTCATTCTAGGCCTGTGGAGAGGCTGAACATCGAGGCAGAAAGGAACGTGAAGCAAAAAATTAGTACCCTTAGTTCAGACAAGAATCAGAGAAAGGGAGCATAGGGAAGCACCAGGGGAAGATACAGACTCCAAGGGCATGCCCTCAGTGACCTATTTCCTCAAACAAGTTCCCACTTCCTATTTTTCCCTCTCTCCCATTAATGCCATCTCATGAATTAATCCATAGACTCTCCACAGAATTAATCCATTGATTAAGTCACAGCCTCGGGAGTCAATCACTTCCCCAAAGCCTATGAACTGGCATTCAAGCCACCAGCACACTAGGGTGTGCTGGTGCATTTAATATCCAAACTGTAACAGTCACCCTTTTAAATATTTTTCTCTAGCTTCATCCATCTATGGTCATCTAGATTACTCCTCCCCATTCACTGGGCATTCTTCTGTTCTAGTTTTGTGTCTTCACGAGAAGAGCTTTATGAATGACTCTACATCTTGACACCAGAGTTTGTTGCCCTATTGTAATATTTTTTGCCTGCACAACTCAATGAGCACTTGCTGAACATCTGCTGTGCATACATATCTATTATGGGGACAAAGAGATAAAGTGGTTCCCTATCTAGTAAAGCTTTACACATTGCATTAGTGTAGAGTAGAGAAATATATAGACAGATAATTAAGAGGACTCCACCCCCATTTAAGCAATCCACTCACATGACTGCACCCTAAATATAGTCTTTATTTAAAACTGTTCTATCTATAAACTATTTAACTTGAAATATGCATGTTGACCAAAAGCTCCTAGGCACCTTCATTCATTATCTGACTCCCATTACATTGCTTTTTGATCTACTATCCCTAGTCTCCAAATTCATCTTTACATCTCCCCCTTTTCTAACCATCATTTCACCCTGCTTTCCTGCACAGATTATTCCCTATTGCTAATCTTTTAGACTATATTTTCATTAAATTTCTCAATCTCTAATAATTTCTTTGACCACATCTTCCCTGCGTAAGCCTAATCTTAGATTAACTTTCCCATATGTTATGATTTGGGTCTGAAATGTTCCTCACAGGCTCATATGTTTGAACACTTGGTACGCAGCTGGTAGCACTGTTTTGCGAGGTTGTGGAAACTTTGGCACATGAGGTCTAAGTGGTAGATTTAGGCCACTAGGAGTAGGCAGTGAAGGTTATATACTGGCTTTGTTTTGCCGGCCACCATGATGTAACAAGCCATAAGCTCACATTACCACTGACAAGGAGGAAACAGGTCAACCACCATGATTTCTTTGCAATGATCAACCGATAGCCTCTGAAGTATGAACCAAAATAAAACCTTCCTTTCTTCCTTAGGTTTTTTCTGTCTGGTATTCTGTCAAAATGATGAGGAAAACAACATGTATTTTCTTTGCACTTATTTCATTGTCTTGTAGCTCTTCAATGTGGATTTATAGGTCATTTTAGTCTTACTTTCTTTTCAAGTCTAAGCATTTCACACTGGAGATTTTTCTCTACCTAATGATTTCGTTCAAACCATTTAGATTAGCTTATAATTTGATTTCTTCTTTGATCCATGATTTACTTAGAGTATGTCTTTAAACGTTTATTCAGGTGCTTTTTCTAGTTATAATTTTATGATGATTTCTAGCTACATTAAACTGTGATCATGGAGTGTCATTTTTACTATTTAATCCCTTTGTTTTATGACCCGATATATGGTCAATATTGCAGAATGGTCTCTGTATTCTTGAAAAGAATATGCTCTATCCCCTATTACATCAATTTTGTTAATTGTATTGATTTTTTTGTTCTATTTGTACTAGCAATTACTTGAAGAGATGTGTTAACATATCTCATGATTATGAACTTCTCTATTTCTTCTTGCAGTTTGGTTATTTTTTCACATTATTTTGAAGTTATAAGATTCAAGCAAATTTGATATAATGTCTTCATATTGGATTTGATTTTTATTTGAAAAATCATATTGCTTTTTCACCTCAAAATCCATTCTTCTAAATTAAAATAACAGTGCCAGTTTTCTTTTGGATAGAAATTATGTGATATCTTTTTCATCTTTTTCCTGTCAATCTATTTGTAACTTGATGCTTCAAATGTACCTATTATAAATAGCCTATGTTCAGATTTTTTGAGACAGTTTCTCTAAGCATAACAGATAGGATTTCAATATACAATCCTACATTTTAACCTCCTTAGTTTTAAGATTACAAATATGTGATACCACACACAGTTTATATGGTCAGGTTTTTAAAATTTAGTGGTTTAATCTGTCTTTTAAATAACTAAATTTATTTTAACTGTTGCATTCAAAACATTAAAAAAATGCTAGGCATAATGGTTCATGCCTGCATTCCCAACACTCAGGTGACCTAGGCAAGAGGATTGTGAGTTTAAGGCCAAAGTAAACTACATAGTGAGACTCAGTATCAAAAAAAAAATGCCCACAGGGGTTGGGCTGGATTGCTCAGAATTTAAACGTTCTTGCTTGCAAACCCTGCAGACCAGGGTTCAATTCCCCAGTGCACACATAAAGCCAGACACAAAATATCCTATAAATCTGGAGTTTATTTGCAGTGGCAAGAGACCCTGGCATGCCTGCAAACACATGTATACACACACACGCAAATAACTAACAATTTTAAATGTTTTTAAAAACCCTAAAATGTGCACATATCAATAGGATATCTGTAATGTTGTTACATGTATATGTTGCATAATCAGATTACATATATCCACTTCCAATATTAGCATCCCTTTATTGCAAAAATATTGACAATCTTTTATTCAAACACACACACACACACACACACACACACACACACACACCACAGCTTTTTTTTTTTTTTGAGATAGGGTCTTACTCTAGCCCAGGCTGACCTGGAATTCACTATGTAGTCTCAGGGTGGCCTCGAACTCATGGCAATCCTCCTACCTCTGCCTCCTGAGTGCTGTATGCACCATCAAGCCCAGTCACATCACAAGGTCATAACTTCTATCTGTAGTCACCCTATTGAGCAATAACACACCAGAACTTCATTCTAATAGTTGTAACTTAGTACTCATTGATTAATTTCTCCCCACCCTTTCCTCCCCAGCCTATGATCATCACCAGTCTACTCTCACCTTTATGAGATCAACTTTTTTAACTCCATTTATAAATAAGGCCACATAGTGCTTTTCTTTCTCTGCCTGGCTCAGTTCACATGACGGAATGATTTCCAATTTCATTCATGTCCTCAGAAATGACAGGATTTCCTTCCTTTTGATGGGGGAGGGCAAACAGGGTTTCATGTACCTCAGGCTTGCCTCAAATTCTTTATGTAGGCAAGGCCAGAATTAACAAGATCATGGGGCCTCCTATCTCTGCCTCTGAGTGTTGTGAATACAGGTATGCACCACCACATCTAGCTTTATTGCTTTCATGGCAGAATTGTATTACACTGTGTATACTTAGCACATTTTCTTTATCAATTTATTGCTTGATAGAAACATGATGGTTAATTTAGATTGTCAATTTGATTGGATTAAGAAATATCTGGGTGATTAATAAAGCTCACCTCTGGCTGTTTCTGTGATTACATTCCCAGATACAATTATATCATTATGGCTCTGGCTTAATAAATGGATTTATTAGAGGCAGGTTCATAATATGATGGCATTATCAATATATATGTGGGTAGGGGTATATTTCGGGTGAGGGCTATATCTTGCTATGTCCTTCCGGTATTCCACTTCACTGCTTCCTAGCTGCTAGACTTTGAACTGCATTGCTCCCTGCATTACACACTGAACTCCCAGACACTGTGAGCCAAAATAAGTAACCCCTCTCTCTGTTTTTGTTAGTTGTTCTGTCACAACATGCAACGCGACTAATTTAGACTCATAAGTTGTTTCCAGTTCTTGGCTTTGGTGAATAGTTCTGCAATACACATGAGAGCAGATGACAGTCTATCTTTAACATGGCATTTAGTCTGTTTGCATTTAAATATAATTGCTTATATATCAGAATTTAAATTTATCTGAATTTGAACTTCCTGTTTATCTTTTATACAGTGTCTGTTTGTATTATATGCTTAGTCATATTTAGCTAAGATTGCCTTATGTCTTTGGGAATGTATTTGTGGGAATATTTTGAATCCTAGGTAGGTTCCAGCAATAAGCATTTGCATTCTAGGCCTGCTTTAACATAAATTCAGTTTTTGTGGTCCTTGGGAGTCCCTATGAAATATAAATTTGTGCTGTAAATTGTTATTAGATGAGATTGTGCTTATACTTTCTCAGGCAGATGACCTTGCCCTTCCACTTAGTACCAAGTCTACTTTCTTCCAAGTTCTGATGTGTATGTGGGTGTGTAGTGTTAATTCTAGTTCACCAGAGCACTGACACTTTAGCGTCTTATTATTCCACTCTTCTCTGGAGAGAAATCTTGTTAGATTCTATCTTGTATTGGCATTGGCTTTGCCTGTTTTAATGTGGGTGCATGTGTGTGTGCATGCTTGGGTGTGGGTGGATGCACATGTGTAGGTGCAAATGCACATGTGTGCATGTACATGTGGAAGTCAGAGGACAACCTAGGGTGTTGTTCCTCAGGAATACTATTCACATATCAACTGTTTCATACTGATCCACAATATAAGTGCTGAAATTATAGCACTTCAATAAAGTAATTTTATCTTCATTGGATCTCATAATGGAAAGTTGGGCATATATTTTGAATACCATTGTTTTTTCTCTGTATATTTCTAATAATTAATTTATATTGTGCTTTATAAAAGTACATGAACTATTTCTATATTTTATTTTTATATTTTATAAGAGTTTCACAAAAGTTTATAATATGCAACAGATTAGAAATTTCAAAAACTGACATTTTACCAAATATATGTTTTTTCTGCTAACTTTTCCAAGACTCAACTGTCTGAATTAGCTCTCTCTTCTCATATCTCACTGTGCACAGACAATCTTCCAGACTAAACAATCTATTAATTTTGTCTACCATACTTCTGTCTTGTGTCTTTTTGTGTGTGTTAACTGCCAGCCTTTTTGAAAGAACAATTTTCATACATCATTTCTTCTACTGGCCTTCTCTATAGCCTCGAAACCACAGTAATCTGCCTTATGCCCCTACTACTTTTCTAACAAAAGGGACTAATGGTAGCCACATTTCCATTTCATACTGACCCTTCCGATCTTTGTCCTACCTGAATTTGTTAATGGGGATTGTGCCTCCCTTCCAAGATTTCTGTGTTTGCCTTCAAGCTCTCCTCTGACATGGTTTCTCTTATTCTAGTCACTTATCCTTCAGATCTCAGTCCTTAGACTTTACTTTATGCTCTGTATGTATTTTCATCAGTTTATCCACTGCCTATATTATGATGACTCCCAAATCTCTTAACTCCAACCTAGCTAAGCAGCATGCCAATATTTTAATTACATTATTACATAGTTTCACCAGGATGTCGCAAAAACACCTGACATGAAACATATCTGAAACAGAGAAGCTCAGCCACTGTGAGGTAAAGAATTCAAGGCCACTTTGTATTTGGAAAATAACGTTGCAAAGCACTACTTTGGCTTTGCATTCTTTCTGCCACCTCTTCTATCTATTTCTCACTTCTAAGTTTACTCTATGAATATTGTCACACATGCATTCTACTTCGATGGTTTGATTTCACCAGCTACCACTATTGATCACCCAAACTACTCTCTCTGTATCCAGCATCACCATCTTCTCATCCATCCTTTATATTTCTGTTAGGGAAAAAATACATTGTAAACATGCTAGTCTGTAATTGTGAATTTCCTGCTTAAAAGCTCTTGTTAACTTCTTATTATCTATAAGAATTGTAAAGCCTTTAAGCACCTAGGCATATTCACAGTCACACCCTAGACTAAATCTTTCACCATTAGATCCCACACTAGCTTTGTTCTCCAGAGAATCAACACTTACTTGAGGATGCTATGAGTTTAACCTTCCCAATTTTTAAACTTTTTTTTTTACTTTTGAGTAAGTATTTCATTCCTTTTTTGACTGTGCTGTTTCTTTTTCCAGGTATATTTCTCCTCCCTTCCTTCCTAGTAGACTAATTCATTCTGAGTACTATATTAAATCTTGCCTCCTCGATTTCTCCATCTAGTATTTGCTTCATGATGCCAAGGCCTGTGGCCTCCATCTTCATATTCCTGGCCCCATGCCCAGCATATAATGTTTATTGAGTGAATTTGAGAAGAAAAGAAAAAAAGGAAAATAATCCTTATAAAGGGCATTCTCTAAATATATACATATATATAGTTGTGTTCTGGTCCTGGTAGAGTTTTGCCAGTGGCTCTAATAACCAAAAGTGAGATTGAATTTTTAGTCAGCTGGGAAAGTGAAGAGCTCAGTGCAGATTGAATTTATTGTAGAGATATAAAGAAATAGGACATTTTTGCACCCTGGTTGTGTAGACCAATTTTTACCACTACAATTCTAATTTAGTGCTTTTTAGTATCTAACTTGCCCACTTTGTACCTTAAATTTGTATTTTTGTAAACAAAGAAAATACCTTTCCTTTTCTTTCAAAGATTTTATGAGTCAAAAAAGAAATAAGGTAAGAAACACTGATTTTGAAAGATAATAAATATGTTCAATAAAATGCAGAATCAGTGTAAGAATGAGACATTTTATAGCTTTGAGTTCTATAGTGAAGCTAAAGGATATATTATGATAAAACTGTTTTCACATCTACTTGTTATAATTTGGGGTCGCCTATATTGCCATGTGTTGTTAATATTTCCTCTACAAATATTAACTCTTTTCCTCGGCTTTCAACTGGATTGTGTTTAGTTATTTTCAAATGAAATAAATACAAATGTATACTATTTCCTCTTGAAGTAGTTGTCCAATTCAATGGAATCCCTTTTTTAAAAAAAATTTATTTATTTTCAAGCAGAGAAATACAGAGAGAGAGAGAGAGAGAGAGAGAGAGAGAGAGAGAGAGAGAGAGAGAGAGAGAGAGAGAGGGAGGGAGCACCAGGGCCACCACCTTGTGGGTCTGGCATATGTGGGTCCTGGGGAATTGAACCCAGGGCCTCAGGCACTGGAGGCAAGCGCCTCAACCACTGAGCCATCTCTCCAGCCCACAATGGAATCCCTTTTGTCAGAAATTTTACTGTCTGTAATTTCAGTTACCTGCAGCCAACTGCAATCCAAATATATTAAAACTATTAAATGGAAATTTCCAGAAATAATTCATAAGAACTCTTAAATTACTTGATGTCCTTAGTAGGATGATGAAATCTCACAGGATCACTGAAGGGGTGTCATTCCTTTGTCCAGTGTGTCCATGCTCCATTCTGTCAACTTATTAGACGTTTAACAGTTATCATAATGATTGTCATGACACCATAATGCTTGTGTTCAAACAACTCTTATTTTACTTAATATGGTCATGTTTGTATTTATAGTTTTGTTGTTAATCTCTTACCATATATAATTTAAACATCATGTTTAAATAGGTATATGTGTACAAGAAAAGAGTTTTTTAAATTTTTATTTTATTTATTTACAAGCAAATAGAGACAGAGAGAGAGAGAGAGAGAGAGAGAGAGAGAGAGAGAGAGAGAGAGAGAGAGAGAGATAATATGGGCATGCCAGGAACTCCAACCACTGTAAATGAACTCCAGATGCATGCACCACTTAGTGCATCTGGCTTACGTGGATACTGGGGAACACACAAGATGATTTCAAATAGTCATTGAGTGAGGGCTGTAAGAAAAAGAAACAGTCAAATTAAGAGTGGTATTATTTTAGATTGAGGGGTCATAGGTTTCCTTAAGGATATGATACCTGAGCTGGAGTTTGAAGGTCAGTAATTGTGAAATTCAGAAACAACTTTCTATGTTGAAAGTGATCAGTTTCTTCTGAAAAACTGTGAGAAAAAAATCTCTAAAATGGATACTTAAGCTGAGATTAGAGATGGCAGGAGTAGAAAAAGAACAAGGAATGGCAAGGAGCCATCCTGCCCAAAATAGTCTCAATGTTTTTGAGCTATTTTACAAGTTGTTTTCTTGAATACTAAGGTTAGGAAGTCACTTAAAGGTCATCAAGATCAGAACTTTCTTATATGTGGTACAAGGGGACACCCCTAGGTACATGAGGTATTTTTAGTTGCCTATAGTGGAACATTATTTATTTTTATGAATTTAAAACTATCGTGAGAGCTAGTCATGGTGATACATGCCTGCCATCCCAGCACTCAGGAGATGGAAGTAGGAGGATCATGAATTTTAGGCTAGCCTGGCATACATGAGGAATTCCAGGTTAGTTTCAGGTACATAGTGAGATCCCATCAGAAAAAAAAATAAAACAAATAATAAACAACAACAATAAATTTAATATCTAGCCCATATTTTCCTGATTATTATTTCTTAAAATGAGGGTAAAATCGATCATTAGAGCCCATTTTCCCAAAACAAATGTGGCTGGGAAACGTAAGTAGACGTATTGCCATAAATTCGAGGCCAGTCAATGTGGGTTGTAGTGAGAGCATGCCTTGAAAAAAACTGATTTAGATTCTACCTTTCGATCTCTTCCATAAAGAAATTATACAGAGAATAGAATCTAAAGGTGTACCAGGACCTATTGGGCAAGTGCTCTTAACCTCACTTCATATTAGTTTCCTCATGTGTAGAAATAGAGATTCTAGGCTCCCAGAGGGTTGTTAAAAGGATTAAGTGAGGTAATATACATGAAAATACTTTTCCCAGGGCCTGTCACATAGTAAGTGTTCAAAATACATTATAACTATAATTATCCAAGTTTTCTAGGGCAGTCCTGATTTAAAATACTCTGTTATATTTACAGTCTATTTGTTACCATGTGAAACTCCCAAATGTGATAACTGTACACTTTTCTTCAGTGTTTGAAGGAGGCTTTGTTTTTTAAAAATCAAGATCTAAAACCGCTTCTACTCTGAAAGCTTGATTTGAAAACCTCCATCCAAGTCACAGATATCTTTGTAAGACTCAAAACAAAAGATGGCCATTATCAGAAAAAAGAAAATAACAAGTGCTGTGAAGGGTGCAGTGAAATTGGAATACTTGCACTCTTGGTGTGCAGAAGCTTAAAAATAGAATTACCATATGATACAACAATTCCACTTCTGGGATCTATCCGGAAGTACTGCAATCAGGGTCTTGAAGCACTACCTGCGCTCTCATAGTCATTGCTTTATTATTCACAGTTGCAAAAATGGAAGTCACCCAAGTTGTTTTTTTTTTCCTTAATGAACTTTTTTTTTCTTTTTTTAATTTTTTTTAAATTTATTGTCCATAATGAGTTACAACATTTAGTGGGCAAACAATGAGTTGTTATCCCCAATTCCCCGCTGTCCTCCCCTCCCCCCTCCACTGGATAACCTCCTCCATGGGTCGTCTGGATCAGTCCTTGTGACAGGGGACCATGGATAGACTAGTATTCAGCCAGGTTCTCCTGGCCATGCCTCTGGATAATCTCCCCCACCATGGCTCTTACAATCTTTCCGCCCCCTCTTCCGCATAGTTCCCTGAGTTGTGGTGGATGAGTATTAAGGCTGCTTTAAGGTTGTGAGTTTAGGGGTCTTTGTGTAGAAATCATTGGTTTCTGTCTCACTGGCTTATCCTGTATTGATTTAATGGCTGTGGCTGTGGGCCCCTTGTTCATCCCATCATTCTCTGCGGGGTTCCATTTGGATCCTCCATTGTATGACTGTGGTGGGTCCTCTCTTGCCAGAATCTCAGCTGTCGGCCTACGGTCGGTTAGTAGGGTTAGATGAGCCCCAGCTCTCTCGCTGCATCCTGAAAAATACAAACACAATCTCCATCGGAGAGTGAGATCAGTGTAGGTTAACAAATATACACAATTCTGGATTACCTAGATTCTATTTTTAGTAGTCTCCCAGTCACTCGCTCCCATAGTGCATCTTGTTTTGGGAGCCCAAAAGTACGGGATCCGGTGCCT